>PNEQ01107943.1:0-91554 GCA_003012365.1 Medauroidea extradentata
TATATATATATATATATATATATATATATATATATATATATATATATATATATATATATATAAACGTCAGCTGATAAAATATCTACTCGGCAAAAAATCTCATCGAAATTTGATAAGTAGTTCAGATTTTATTGACGATTGAGTGTTCCAGTCACCCGCTCGACATCCTACCTTTCCATACCCCTTAAAAGGATTTGAATATGCGACCATGCGCACCTTAGCACCTTTGTTTTTAACATAAATGATTAAAATTTTCTTATCGTTTGCAGCATAAGAGTGTAGGTTAATTTGCTAGTGAATTTCCTATGCTTGTTTGCCGAATTTAATTTGCATAACATATTTATATACACACTGCTAATAGTAATTGTCTTCAGCAAGAATAACGTATTGTTGCATGCTGCCCTGGCTATAAGCATATTGTGTAATCCTGGGGGACAGGTTGAGTCGACAAGTGATGTCATGGGTTTGCACAACTATGACGCAACTCCCGAGAGACGTCATTGGGATTCCCCGATGACGCCAATGTGTATACGTGACTACCAACAGGCACGGGCGAGGTAAAGTCTACTTTTAGACCTCTGATACTCATGTTGCATCACCGATTGACGTCACTAAAGGGGCCGTATAAAAGTCTCAGAATTGCGCAATATGAGTCAGTCTTGTACTGTGCAGTCTTGAAGAGATTTAGTGAGTCTGGAGTCTGGAGTCGGAAGTCTGAAGAGGATCAGTATGAGTGTAGTCAGCGAGTATGAAGTGAGAACCGAGAGTGGCGTGAGGCCGTGCCCTTAGGTGCGGCGTTGCCTCTGGGGCGGCGATGGGCGTCGTGAGAAGTAACGGGCCGAGAGGAGACACTGACGGCGGCGCACAGGTAACGAGGACCCAGCACCTTGGTGGCAGTATCACGACGGCGATTCGAGGATGTCAACATGGCGGCAGCGGTGGTCGGTGTCAAGGCTGAGTAACATCAGCTCCCTGAAGAAGGGACAGGCAACACTTCAGGTGTTGTGTCGGCGCGAATGAGCTGACGAGGTGCAGCATCTCGAGGATGGCAACGTGGCAGCGGTGGTCGGTGTCGAGGCTGAGTAACATCAGCGCCCTGCAGAAGGGACAGACAACACTTGGGGTGTTGAATGGAGGGCAGCAGTGAAGGTGTCGGCGTGCTACAGAAAACTGTTGAGCTGTGGAGAACAACACTGGAGGTGTCGTATCGGCGAGAGCAGTCACTGGAAACTAAGGAGAGTTCGCTATTGGTCGTGCAAGAGGAAGGTGTTATGCTTGCGGAGAGAGACTGGTGAAGACATCTTGGTGACCTTAAAGTCGACTGTGAGGCTACAGGCTCATACCTTCGGAGCAGTAGTGGGCGGAACAAGAGGACTGGTGCTGCGGATCGACAGACAACATGGAGGTGCGCGACAGGAATCGAACCGAAGACCTCAGGAGTGAAGACAGAGGTGCACTCGGAGTGCTGCGCAGCACATGGTGAGCCATCACCACTTCGGACTATTAAGGTTGTATATTGTCACTATTTGAGAGACTGTTGATTGGATATATGACCGAAATTTTATTGTGATTAGTAGTCTTTGATTAATGATAAATATTCTCGTGCTTTAATTGTCAAAGTTAATTAACATTTCTGTGGCACAGTAGTAATTGTGTGCATAATTAAGGGTGTTCTTAAAGTAATAGTTAATTACCGTTTTGTGTATTTTGTTTGCTTTGTGAGCTAGTAAATCAATAACTTAATTCAACTATTTTATTTCTAATTATGAGACCTCTATCCCAAAGAGCTCAGAGAATTACCCTCACATGAAGTTGTTGTTCAAACTTGCAATAGTATTATTGATAAATTAACTACTAGACCACCTCGACTTAAACACTACTCGCTCCTTTTTACAAATATATATGCAATGCACAGCTAAATTACTCAACTTTCTTAATTTTGCTGCATGGGATTAATACGTGTATCTACTTTACTCCAGCAAACTGCATACCCGAGATTATGATTTGTATACAGGTTACTATTTACATTTCTTTAAAAATGTGATTTTTGTTGACTACACAGTTTTAGTAATATAAAACTAGACAAAGTTCGCCGGAGATAAGATTCTACTGGCTCCATTTTCGGGAGGATGTGGAGAAGTGGTGTCGCACGTGTGAAACCTGTGCAGCACAAAAAGGACCGAGATGTAAGGTAGAAGGTCGCTTTCAGAAATACAATGACGGTGCTCCCTTTGAAAGTATGGCTGTATATATTCTGGGGCCTTGCCAACCATCTAAAGAGGAAACCGATACCTTCTTGTAGCCCAAGACTACTTTACTAAGTGACCAGAGGCAATACCGATTCCAAATCAGGTAGCTTGTACGGTGGCCGATGCACTTGTAGAACAAGTCTTCTCGAGATTTGGCGTGTCATTTGAGCTACATTCGGATCATGGACGAAATTTCGAGGCTACCATATTCCAAGAGGTGACCAGGATTCTGGGTATGAGGAACACACGAACCATAGCATTACATCCTCAGTCTGACAGGATTGTCGAAATATTTAACCACACTCTAGAATAGTACCTAACAATATATGTGTCAGAAAGCCAAAAGGACCGGGATGCCAAGGTGCTTTTATTTTTGCATGCCTATCGTTCAGTGACCTACTGTTTGGACGATCATATGAAGGTGAGGTAGCCATCCCAGAATATGCCAGCGAACTACGTAGGAAGTTACTGGGCATACATGACTTCGCTTGGCAGTACTTCAGAAGTAATACCGACCGAATGAAGACATGATATGATAGAAGAGCCTCAGCTGAGAAATTTACAGAAGAGTAACTGGTGTGGTTGTGCAACCCGCTAAGGCAGAAGTGATACTGCCCCAAGCTTCAGAAAAACTGGGAAGGCCCTTACAAGATTACAGAAAGAGTCAATGATGTAGTCTTCAGGATATGTCGTAGTGGTTCTCGGCCTAAACCCAAGGTTGTCCACATTGATCGACTGGCACTTTATGCAGGTTTAGAAGTTAAGGAGTCTGTTCGGAACGACTATTCTTTAGGAGGGGGAAGTGTAACGAGTCAGCACTCTCGAAGGCATTGGGCTGAGTTACATGACGAGCCATGATACCTCCCCTTCCCCTACTCGCTAGCTCCAATCCCAGCGACGAGGAGGCGGACTGCGCTTATCCTCCTCCTCCCTTCATCATCCCGGCACCTGTCATTCACATGGGACAAGCATTCAGCTCGTACGCAACTGAATGGTACAGCAACTCCTAGCACATTCAGCTTACGTCAACCAGCATTGTCGGCGAGTTCTTAGAATATTCTGGTTGTCGTCGCGGGCGACTATAAATACCAGCCCACTGCGAACTGAGCCAGAGAATTTGTGGCGTTTAGCAGGTGAGTGTTCGAGACAGACTTAGCAGCGAGGGACGAGGCGGGACCAGCAGATCGAGGAGAGGCTACACAGGTGTGGACGGCGGTGAGACTCTTGGAGTGGTGTGAGTAAGTGAGAGAGTGGACGAACCGGTTGGTCTCTAGCTGTTCATTGCAGGACATCTCTAGATAGAGACTTATGCGATCGGAAAACATAGGGAGAGACATTTATTAATTAAATACTGGAATAGTAAAATATATATTTAGTTAGATTGCCGGTATATAATATCGGAAAATGTTAATTTAAAGAGTGTGAATCACATATTGGGTGTTTGGTAGATATTGTAATGAATTAAGAAATTTAATTTAAGCAATTTATTTAATAATCTAAGACCTCCATCCCAAGCGAACCTGGCGGTGCCCAGGACAGCAAAGTTGTTACAGTATTTATTCAGTATTAAATCATATCTAAATAAATTCATTTATGGTACAAATTATTTGTTTGTATAGTTACAATTCCTGCTGGTAGAATGCAGTGTGCCGAGTGTATAGTGAGAGAGAGAACGTACCAATTCGAATAAAGTGAGCCAGAGTGAGAGAGAGGGAGACTGTACAGTGAGAGAGAGCACACTCTTGAGCTTGGACGCGGCCTAGTACCCTATCAAGTGTGTAGAGCCTTGTTTCACTCTAGTAATGTCCATACTCAAGAGTGCAGGGCAGCATGCGACGACACAACGCCGCGAGGGAACGGTAGAAGGCGACACGACGCCCGACCGCAATTATGCTAATTTCGACCGGAGGCAATTGGGGCGGGCGCTATTCCGTCTCACAGTCACCATTATCGGCCTGCCTCGATGGTCGAGATGGAAATGCTGGCTGCTGACCACGCCTAATGCGCACCCCTCGCCACTTCTCTTTCCCTCATGGTTAGAGGTACGTAAATTTCGCAGATACATTCCAGGTCAGGTTGAACGCTAATTATGTATACTTCATTGTCATGTCTGTGACTTGCTGGCGGCTGTTACGGAACGCGTTTGACTACTGCAAGCCAGTAGTAAATAAGGAAATAATGCGAAGTGCTATCGCTTGCTACCTGCTTGTACGGTTATAAGCCAATAGATAATCGATTGTGGCCAGTGGGTGTATAGGACTGACAAGTCTAGGCTGCTGTCAGATGAATCCGCCAAATTGACGTACCTCTACTCATTGTGCACTGCAAGAATTATTTGTAAACTTACCATGCCGGTGTAAGCTATGTTAAGAACGTAGCTATCGTAGAAAGGGTGAATTGGAGTGCTGTGGCGAACGGAGATAATTTTAAAAATATATTCGTAGGTTAGACGGTTTCCTTTAATAAAATTAAATTTTGATAACAACTCTTTCTAACAATACTTAATTGCCAACCTCAGTAGTTAGTGGACCTGGCCCGCGAGTCGTGCTGTAGTGTGGTACGAAAAGTATTGTTTTGTGTAACTATCAAAACGAAAATTTCCAATGCGTTTATTTACGAAACGAAGACACGCTTCAAACTATTTCCCTACGGTTTTATATAATGTCATCCGTTAATAACAAAAACATGATTAACAAGCGCCTCAATAGTACCAAAAATGGCTTTTTCACGTTGCTCTAACTGAGAAAATATCAAACATTATAGTAAAACAAAATCAAAGAAACCTGCATTGGACTTTACGACATACTTACCGCAAATAAAATATCAGTGTCATCACTTGAAGTCCCATTGAAAAACATATTCTACGAAAACGGCATGCCAGAATAATTCGTCGCGTCTAGAGGCGATGCGTAGGGATGATGGTATATCGCGAAAATGTTTTGTGCCAACATAGCCTTGAAAACACTGACACAACGTAGCTGTCTATAGACCGATAACGTGCATCAAATATTAAAATAGCGGTATTCTTATTGGCTTAGTCAAATAGGGCAGTAGCTTCGCGTACAAGGAAAAGCCAGTAATCTTTTGATAAGCTGAACGTACGTTGAAGCCTAGCAAATAGTCAAGTTTTCCCGCGATAAACCATCATCTCTAGCGATGCGGTGTTTGACTGGCGTGTTATATTCGATTTATCGCCTTCCCCGTTGCCGTGCCTCAAACGTAACGAGAAAAGAAAGCTAGTATACACTAACTCTTAAGGAATACTCTGGTTTTAAAACTGCACACTTAAACGTTCGATTGGAAAGTTTGTCCGAATTCATTCCATTTTACGGCACGGTAAAATCGTTTGCGTTCCGCGATAAACCACTTTGCGGACCCCACAAAAAAAAATTGGAGAAACTGTACACCGATTTAAATAGGTTACCAACAGAGAACAGGCATGTACAGTTTCGGCAATAAGTGACCAATCTATCAACGAGATCACAATTAAAATATTTAACAAATGCCGATTTTAACGTTTGAAGCCTTAGTGTCAAGAAGAAGGGTAGATATAGTAGGGACATAAAAAATTCGCGTTATCATTTGGTAGCAGGCTAAACTTCACTTTACTATACGTAATAGAGCATAATCTGCGATTCAATTGGCCACGAACTTTTGTGGTTTTCATTTACGTGTGTTACGTCTTTACATAGATTGGCTTCTCTACCATGTAAGCATTCACTGCGGCAAGTCACGACAAGCGGGAGACGTCGAACGAGTGGTGTCTAGTCAGCTGTCAGAAAATAACGCGAATTTTGCATGCCTCTACCTATGTTCTTATAGTTCTTTCGCTTCATATGTGAAGACTGTTACTTCAAAAAATTGACATACAACTTTGCAACATCCTGTATATTTGTGTTGCTTATTAAATCGTACAAATATGTGCAAATGGGTGATATTGTGTATGGAAATCTTGTTGAAGAATCTTAATAAAGTGTACGCGATTACAATTAACATTTAACCTCAAATTTTATATCAACGATCAATGATTGGATGCCACTTCACGTTCAATAGAAGTCATCTACCGAAGAGGAGTCTGCATACCTGTCCAGGTACTTGCATATAGAGTATAGGGTGGTGTGTGATATATATGCAGTGTTTCCTTTTCGTTCCGTACTTTTAGGTTACGGCCTACTGTGCCAATGTATGAAAAGTACAGCCCTGAAAAATTCACTTTTTCTTTTAGGCACAAGCTTGAGTTCCAGCAACTATAGGTCTGTATCACGATCACAGTTGGCCGTTGACTTACTCGACACTTCCTGGATGTAGTTGAGTCAATAATAAAACGGTCTCTGAATACAGACCCATTTAACTGTGTCAGCGAGCAGCTAATGAACAGCTGCAGTCTGCACGATTTCACACATATTCTTGGAGGCTAGCCTACGTGTCAGTGAACCCGCCAATTTTTCCGGTCTCTAATGAAAAGTAAACGCACCTCGGACAAGATAGTTATGACAGCATGCTCATTAAACACAGGAAACATACTCATACGATCGATGCCAGCAAGCAGAGTCACAGTATTATTCATCACAAAAAAAACTGAACAATTACACTTACAATAAACAACTGCGCAAGGAACATATACGAAGAACAACATCTTGAAGCAGAAATCAAGACACCTCACTGCAGTTCTAAAAGCCAGCGACTATTTAAGCTGTGAAATCCAGCAGAGCATAAAGACAAAGAACAAAAAGAACATTAAAAAAACACAACAGTTGCCTTACGTGAAAAGAAAAAATCTTAACAACGGATCGCCTTCATAAGACGTACGCCACACACACAAACTCGAAAACTTTAAACAACAAGAAAGGAATAGTCTGATCGGTAAAGTGTTAAACACCAGCCGAAGAATAGACAGATACATACAAAGTTCCTTGCACTTGTGGAAAAGTGAACTTTGTTCGTGCAGGTAGGAATATAATCCCTTGAGTAAAACAACACATTAGGTCTTATAAATACGAAAACCAGCAGTCAGCAATAGAAAACACGGAAACCAAACACAGCATCGAATTCGACTTGATTTTTAAAACAGCCAACAATTGCTACCGGCTCTAAGAGCGGTGAGAGAGGCAATAGAGATAGTAAAACACCCCAACAACATCAACCGTTAAGACGACTACAAACTAAACCAAATATAGACTCCAAAATATAATATGCAAGGAGCAATTACGAGGCACAGACCCACCAGAAATTATCAACCACGTTAACATATCAGAAGAAAGTAAGCTTGTGATTGGCCGAAGAACCAAAATTCTATAAAGCCGTCACCCAGAGACTCGCATGCATTGGCTAACCACCACAGCCAATCAGGAGCAAGAAAGCCTGTGATTGGTAACAAGCCCATGCAACCAGGAAACTTCCACCCACAGACTCAGGTATACAAATGACTTCTATCTTCTGAGGCAGTTGCAACGATTGCCAAAACGTCGAAAGATAATAATATATTGACACGGCTGAAACCCAAAGCCATGAACATGTAGGCAACGGTCGCCACAGCTTGCGCTCTCGACTAATATTTGTTTAGTATTTGTTGTTAGATTTGCTTCACTAATATAGATTCTCAATAAAATTGTAATTAAATATCACTATAAATAAGAATATATATGTGCACACACACACACACACACACACACACACACACATATATATATATATATATATATAACTTTGGTGCCTTTTTAATTTTCGCGTAAAGATTTTCGAACCAAATTACTTCAATGCCTTGTGTTAGACTGAAAAACGAAATATTATTATCATTCCTTCAGTAACTATGTAACACATAGCACCAAACTACAATCTAAATTGGCAGAGAAAACAAACTGCAACGGACGGGAAACAAAAATATATTTTAATAGAATAAGATAAATTTAGAAATAAATTGCCCTCCGAAATTAAATATAAATTCAATATATTTTATTTTACTTTAAAATCAACCACCTATGATAATTTTAAGAAGATTTGCTGAACGAAATGTTTATAAAAATTGTTCCTGCATCGCTAGTAGATTACGGTACGACGGCTTCTGGGTAACAAACTATAAGTATTCAAAAATAAAAAATAAATAAAAAACATCAGTCCGTTGCAAATACATTTTATATCGAAACTATATTACCTTCAAACAAGTGGAATATATTACTACCAAACATCATCATAGTACATTCACTTTCAACAAATTTTTGCACCATATGCAACACAAATGACAATAATTTTTTTTATATTGCTCTTGCCAGAAAAAAACCTAATCTCTCTACATGTAAGTTCTCTTTTTGCCCCAGTAATTGTCCAAAGCACAACTAATATGTAACAGTGAACTGAATAAAACTAAACAAGAATGAAATATAATGCTAAGGTGTTGTTAAATTATTAAAAGGACAACACAAACAGAGTAATTTAAGTAACAAAACTTATGCTACGATTAAGATACAATTTCAATTTAACATAATTAATCAAATATATCATACCCTATGATAAATGTGATGTTCCCATTACAGCCTTACTGGCAGTGTGCCTCTGTGCCTTAAACGTCTCTCGTTTGACTGTGCCAAATAGAATCTGGTTCCTGTAACACCACACAAATGTGATTTGTGGATAAAAACCTCTGACATGTCGAGTGTTAAAATATCCACTCAGTTGAAGGAAAGCTACAGATAAGCACGTAAGATACTGAAACAAGCTGTTGGAAAATAATTTTTCGTGCGTGGAAAGTAAAAGTTCCTACTAATGGTTCACAGCACTAGTAATAACCAAATAAAAACAGTTATGTTGGCCAACGAATAAACCTGGGCAAGTAACAGCATTCTATTTCCTACTGCCAGCGCATTGCTTTGTAAACCAAAACTTCTGTTTGTTTAAACAGGTCTCCCGTGAAGGAATTTACTCAAGATCATTCGTACAGTAGTTATTTACGTCGCAAAAAAAATCGTACGTAATGCTTCATTTTGGCAAAATATACGCTTGAGGATTCGCCAGATATCATACACAGGATTGTTATTATTTTGGTTCCTTCCACGTTGGCTTCCGAAAAATTCCAATTCTGCAGTGCCATATTTGTCATTTATTTAATATCATGCAGTCATAATGATGCCAACTCAAAAAGCCCGAAATCTTGGCTTTGCTCTACGCGTGACCGAGCAATTAGCTATCAGTTACAAACAGGCTCCGAGATTAAACGATAGTTAAATCTTAATTTTTGCGCCTAATATTTCGTCCGCCCACTTAGCAGCAACGTGCATGACGTGGCCTACCTACCAGGCGCGATCAAAGTACGACGACTCAGATTTCATAGACGCGAAGCGTCCTCTAATGTCAAATAACATTCTCTAGCAAAAAATTACTTGCCAACTTCTACAACTTCTTGTGACGTGACAAAAGTTCTTATTCTTAACATTACAAGATGATAAAGTTCCTTTAAAAAATCTTCGTCCTACATGATCATTTTCTTAATACGTTATTCGTTGGATTAGATAATCGTAAATAAGTTGTAATATGTGTCAATATATAAAGCAGTTAACCTCTTATACATTAATGATTTTCATGCTATAACTGTATAGTCATTTGAATTACAGACAAAAATTTCCTTTACATGAACAGCACATGTTACGATCCCGTGTATTTTTTTTACTTAATTAGAATTTCAGCTATAATTTAATTAATTGTGAAAAAAATTAAATGCTTTAGTAGTTTGTGTATAGTATGAAAAATTAATGTTGATATTTTTGTCTGATTTCCAAATAAAATATTTAAAAATAATATGACGTACATCTAATTGTTTAAATCAGTAAGATATATTAAAAAAATTACCATGACAAATGATATAATATCGTTAGAGATCTACTTATATTGCCACTATCGAAATAAAATTTTGGAGAACCAACTTTTGCATAAAATTTATTTTCGAAAGTTGAATTTTAGGGATCTGGGTTCGATTCTCAGCGGGGCTTGTCCCGAACTCTTCGCACGTGGGAAACGTGGTGGAAGTTGCCGTTGGCCGTTCCCCTCGACCTTGCAGTTCAGCTCTGCTCCGTCTGTAGCGTCTCGTTTCATGTCATCACTCAGTCATGATGTACGTATGGCCTTCTAGGTTGGAGGTTAGCGATAGGCCGCCACCCCACACCGTATTCAAGATCCCGGTTTAATCTATGTAAGAACAATGCTTGTAGAGGCGGACTGTCCCCTGGGACTACCAGTGATGTCTCAACTATTGATTTTACCGTGAAATAAGAATATATTTTTAAAACTGAATAAATCACAATATTGGCCGATTTTGCTGGGACACTGTACGTGGAAGACTAGAAGACTTCGTTTGCGTTGGAGATCTTTTCAATTTGAACCTCCATATTTATTTAACTTTTATGTTTAATCTCTTTTGAAACTCTGTGCCTGGAAGAGTATATATATATATATATATATATATATATATATATATATATATATATATACACATACATACAGCCTTCCCCACAAGTCCGGTATCATAGGACAAGTCGCATTGCGCATGTGCAAAGCTAATCGTAGCCATAAATTATTAAATTAGTCTCTGTCGTAATGGCACATGGAGGCGAACACACTGCCTTCGTCGTACTTCAACACATTGCATCACCCGCATCACTACTATAACGTCCCATAGTTAACCGAATTGCACTTTCCCTATGAGACTGGACGTATGGGACAGCCTGGGTGTAGGTGTATATATATATACGTATATAATATATATATATATTTATATATATATAATTAAAAATTTTAAAGCTGTACACAATTATAAGCTTACTTACAGGAGAAATTTAACACAGGTATCTTAACTCCGAAAATATAGTTGTTAGTATACAATAATGCGATAACATCGGGCATACACACACACAATCGTACCGCACCCTGTCACACACACACATACAATGTATCGAACTTATACCCTCACTAATCTCAGACATTAGGATGACTTAAGTAACACAGACTGATTATTTTCTTAGTTGAATTAAAACTCGTTTTATTTTCGTGTTTAGGGTTCAAACCACTCCAATCTTGTATCACGGATATAGTAAATGAATTTGATGAAAACTTTGTTCCATGCAGAAGTATAAATGATCATTATGGAGCGCTTTTTTACTGGATGATTATTCAGAAATAAAAATCGACCACGTAGGTAATGAGGTTTAGCTGTGTTTAGTAACTTGTAGAACACAAATTGCATTAATTGTTCTCTGATGTAGCTTAAGCCAGTCGTAGATAACAGAATTTTTTTTCTATTAATAGTTTGGTTTTTTACGAGAAATCGTTTGTTTTGTGGACATACATTGTAACTATTTTTAATGTGTTGGAAAAAAAATTAACTTTCATCATTGTTTTTGTACAAAGGCGTGTCTAAGTCCAAATATGGCTAAAGCGGTTTTATGCCAGAAATGAAAACAAACTGACTTACCTAAATGAAGAAATGTGAAAAACACATTAAATTATGTTTTGTATTTTAAAAAATCAGGAAAATATAATTTTTTATTTTAAAATAAGTAGCTTACTATTTAAATACAAAATATAATTCAGTATAGATTTTACATGTGTCTCGGAATAGCTCGTGCCACAGCTCGTAAGTGTGAACTATTTAATTAAGAAGGTGAGGATATTTTTGGTCGACATCTAGGTCCTCAGCGCTGTGAGGAGTGATATGATCTGGGTATCGATAATAGACGTGGTAAATGGGCGGGGGAAAGGGGAGATATCCGAAAAATTTCGCAAACTAGTGGTATATCCGACACGATTCCCACGAGCGAAAATCCAGGACAGCCCCACAGGGAATCGAACCCGGATCGCCTTGGTAGGAGGTGAGAGGTTCTGCCCCCTCCCCGTCGACCAACACGGCCACTAGTAACGAAAGGAAATCGTTGAAAATAAATACAATACTTTGAAGTTTAGCAAACAGTCAACTTTACCTGAGATAAATCACCATCTCTACGTATCATTTACCACTCACCCCTTCCCCCACCCCTACTCGGCAATTTTCCAATAAGTCACAGCCGAGATCGGTCGCCGACGTACTCGGGTCCGGAGGCTGACCAACGATCTATTTACTCTCACGAGGGTAATCGATTCTGCGGTGGGTAATCTCCGCCCACCCGCAGAGCACACGCGCGCGGCGATGCCCCGGAAATCGTCGAGCGTCGCCGTAAAATCGAACTGACCGGAGCGGTGACTTATGCGAGAGAAGCTCCCGGGAGACGGGGCTGCAATCAGCAGCAGTTTCGCACGGCGGCGATCGTTACTGGGTGGCCGCGGCAGTGCGTGGGTCGCCGGACGATCGCTCGGTAAATCCGCCCGTCAAGGCCTGCTCGGTAATTTCATGTAGTTCACTGCCATCGGCCGGCACGTGTAGTTTGTACGCTGTTACGGTGGCAGTCTGGGTGGACGTATTTTGAGCGTTCGAGGCCTAGAAGTGCGGAAGTGGTAAGGGCGAACCACCACACGCATCACGCTACATCTTAGCCTCTAGGCGCAAGTAGCTGAAATAGCGTGCAGTCTTCTCGTTGAAAACTAGCCTCTATAAAATATTCAGAGGTGACACTGTCATTTTATGATGTATTGTTAAGGGCAAAGGTCTGTCATACACGATTATATCTTCTAAAATATTCTTCACCAAGATTTCCTTACTTAAAAACAACTGCAAAACACCCATTTTCGGCTGCTACAAAATATGGCAAGGTAAATAGGCATTACGTCTCGTCACAAGCGAGATCATCAGAGACGGTGACACACAACTGACTACAATAAGAGAAACTAGGAGAGGAATCGGCCACGACCTTCGTTAAGGGGGCGGTTCACCTTAATTTTCAACGTCTTTTTTATTTTTATATTTCTACCAGATATTATTATTTTAGACATAAGTTGTCACCAAATCTTCCTCCTAGAAAATTTGTGTATCTCTCATAGTTTTTGCGTAATGAGTCGTAAACGTCAAAATTTTCACTTTGCGGTTTTATGTACGCCACTAAAACCAACTGACAAACCAAACCGAAGAAATTCACAGTGTGTAACTATGTTGTAGGCTATGACCTGACACATATGAAAACAAAAATTATATATTTTTGTATTTTTAAGAAGTTATTGAAGTTTTTATAGTTTCATTTAAAAATTTCCATAATTTTTTTAAGAATACAAAATATATAATTTTTGTTTTTATATGTGTCAGGTCATAGCCTACAACATTGTTATACCTACGCTGTGTGTATTTTTTTCGGTTTGGTATGTCAGTTGGTTTTAGTAAAACCGTAAAGTGCAAATTTTGACGTTTACGACTCATTACGAAGAAACTATGAGAAATACACAAATTTTCTAAGAGGAATATTAAGTCACAATTTATGTCTAAAATAAGAAAAAATATCTGGTAGAATTTTATAAATAAAAAAAAAGACGTTGAAAATTTAGGTGAACCGTGCCTTTAAGGAACCATTCCAACATTCGCCTGGAGCGATTTCGGGAAAGCATGGGAAACCAAAATCAGAAAGAAGGGCCGGAGCTTGGGATCGAACGTACGTCCTCCAAAATGTCAGTCCAACGTGTTATCGTTGCTCCACGTCATTCGGTCACTATGAAATATGTTTGAAATAGAAGTGGTACACCTTAAATGGGTATACATACGTGTAACGTTCTCTGAGTGCTGTTCTTAAGCAGACATATTTCATGTGCGACGAGCAGTATTTGAAAGAGTTGGTAACGGCCAAAGCTCTACACACCACTGAGCGGCCAGAGTAGGCGGCCATCTTAAGTAACACCCACCCAATGGATATGTAGTACAGTTAAATGCGATACTGTGTCGTTTTCTTGTTCATTTTTATACAAATAAACTCAATTATTTTTACTAAATGCTTTGAAATATAACATTCACAAGTTAAGACTTAAACTAAACATTGAAAAAAAAAATACTAAATCAAAATTGGTTCTTTCGTTTAGGAGCTACGACTCCACAGACAGACTCACAGACGCACAGACACAGACACGTCAAACTTATAACACCCTCTTTTTACGTCGGGGGTTTAAAACAAAAAAAAAGTAGTCATACGATGCACAATTCTATGAAGGCATTCTCCAAATAATACACCACTCGTTTGCGAAAAATTAGACTATTTAGTTTTGTCTGATTTTCATATCAAAATTGGCGACACTTTGGGTGTACAGGTCTACAAAATTGTGAGGATTACCGCTAACAAAACTTTAGGTAAAAATTAAGATATATTTATGACAAAATATATTCATCTACATGAAGATTTTGTTGCTTTAAAAAGTTTTTCTTTTAATCGCTGTAAAACTACCAGTTTTGGGGGTTACTGGCTCAGAAGCGACGGAGTTATAAGGGCGTCCTTGATGCTATCATCAAATGCCGCATCGCCTTAACGAGCCAGGCGCTGAACTTTCGTTCAGAATTCCGCGGATCCATTTTTACTAGGAGACTTTAGACGGTGACCATATAATTCAATTGGTGCAAGGTCTGTATCACAGTTTGTATGTTTCTGTCCGAGTTTCACCTACAGTACATCCGACGAGTACATTTTATGGTACGACTGTCGGAAAAATTCATTTTTAGCTACGTTGGAGGGCTTTGAAACCGTGCATTGAATTATCATGGTCCTTGTCCGAAGTCCGAAGTGTGTTTTCTTTTCGTACATTGGTACAGTGTGCACATGTGAAATATTTGAGTTAAAAAAGAAGTATTTACTAACACACACCACAATGCATTTGAAGCATGAGTTAGGCAACGCCCTTGACAAGTATATTCCCGTTGCTTTCTCCCGCTACGGCTCCAAGGTTTGGCAACCATGGCTGCCACTTCAGGCTCGGTTTCAGAAGCAGTATTGAATTTTATAATTTTTTGCTTTTTTGGAATTCTAAGAAGAAAAATATTAAATATGCTATTATATCTGAAATTCTATTTAGGCTATATTTCGCTACAGTGCAGACCTTGCGATTCAGCTGTCGACATATAATTACACCGCAGTGGGTGTGGCAAATATATTATATTCATAATTTGCCCAACAACTTGCGACCTGACTATACACTTCTCGGTCCTTTTTACGTGCTTGTATTGTAACTCAAGGTAAATATAATTTGCGGTATAGTCGCCGATTTAACATTTTTCTTCTCAGAATTGAATCAGTCGTTGCTAATAGGCACTGTGTCCAAAAATCATAAGTGTGTAAATTCATTTAAATGCAGGTACTTGGCTCTTATTTAACCGAGTTTACAAAAAGCGTATGCTTGATTTGTTTGCACAAAAGGTAAGGGCTAAGATTCATTTAGCATTAATAATTAGGCACACCAAAAACTCTACACTACCATCGGAAACTGATTTTCTTGACATTTGGACTTAATGCATTTTAACGATAACCGATTCAACTCTAAAAAAGCGAAAATTAATAAAATTCAATTTGGCGACTGAAACCGAGCCTTAAGAGTTAGTGGACGGTAGCTTTCTCTTTACGTTTGGGGCACGGAAACGGGGAAGGCGATAAGTCGAACTTTACACGTCCGCCTAACACCTTATCGCCTCTAGGCGCGAAGGTCTAAACTACCGTGCAGTGTTTTCTTAGAATGTGTTTTTCAATGGGACTGCAAGCGATGACCCTGTTGTTTTATTTAAGGAAAGTTTGTGTTAAGTCCAATGCAGGTTTCTATGTCTTAGATTTATGATTACGGACGATATTTTCTCAGCTACAGCAACGTGAAAAAGTCATTTTGAGCAATTTTGAAGAGCTTGGGAATCATGTTTTTAATAAGCGAGGGGCATTTTTTAAATCATAGTGACATAGTTTGAAGTGCGTATTCTTTTCGTAGATAAACGGGCTGGAAACATTTTTAATAGTTGCACATGAAAAAAAAAAGTTACTTCCCGTACCACGTTACAGCACGTCTGAATCGTCCGGTCCACCAACTCTCAAGAGGAGTCCTCGACTGACGCATGGACGGCGTTGCAGCGCCTCACACGTATTATTTTTTTACGCAAAACCGCTTAACGTATTCATATTATGTTTGCCTACGAAAATAACACGCACTTGCAACTATACTCCTATGCATTAAAAAATTCAGAACGCTTGTTAGAAACAGGATTTTCGAGTCTCTCAAAATTACCAAAAAGACGGGAGTTTTGTTTAGACTTATGTAACTCCGAAAATATTACCAGAATTCGTAAAATGCAAAGCGAGAGGCATTTGTTGGTCCTTACTTCATATTACTAAAAAATAAAATATTATGGTCACCGCTTAAAGTCCCGTAGGAATTACGACTAGAACGAAAACCTTGCACGCCAGTTTGGCGCGCTGTGAATAGAGGCGATTTGCCACTCATCATGTGTGGGACACTGGCTCTTATCGCTACGCTGTTACCACGCGTCGAAGGTGGAAATTCGACACCGGCGAAGACTCCTCTTAAGGGCACGGTCTACCGCAATTTAAATCACTATTTTTTAATTTTTTATCTGTATCAAATGTTTTTTTATTATTTTAGACACAAAATTAGACTAAATTTGGCTCTTATGAAATTTTTCTATCTCTTGTAGTTTTCGCGTAATGGCTTGTTAAAGTAATATTTTGCATGTTTCCGTTTTAAGGACTACACTAAAACCAACTGATATATCAAACTAAAAAAAAAGAATCACAGTTGATAAAGACGTTGCAGGCTACAATGTCATGCTCGTAAAAATAAAGAATAAAAATTATTTGTATTTTTAAAATATGCGGGAACTAAAATTATAATTTTAAAAACTCAATACTTTTTTTAAACAAGTAATTTTTACTCTTTATTTTCATGAGCATGACACTGTAGCCTGCAATGTCTTTATCCACTGTGATTTTTTTTTTTTTGAGTTTGGTATATCAGTTGGTTTTACTGTAGTCCTTAAAACGGAAACATGCAAAATATGACTGTAACATGCCATTACGCGAAAACTATGAGAGATAAGAAAATTTCATAAGAGCCAAATCTAGTCACTTTTGTGTCTAAAATAAGGAAAAAAATATCTGTTGTAAACCAAAATAAAAAACTGGTGATGAAAACTGCGGTAGACGCGCGCCCTTAAGTAAAATAAATCGGGTCTCGTTTTGATTTCGTTAGAGGTACCACTTGTAACACGGAGAGTGTGTCCTTGACAATAATCCTCTCTACCCATACAAGTTTTCCCCGAACACCCTTCAAAACCTGGTAATTTACGACGGGAGCGTAAAGTGATTGAAAAATCTCGGAGTGGCAGACGCAGTGGGGTTGGACGCTCGGACCATGTCATTGGCGGTGAAATATGTTGTCGAAAAGGGGGGGGGGGATGATATAATGCGTCACTATACTTGGCCACGCCGTATGTTAACAGAAAGCGAGGTGGAGGGAGGGAAATAGGGGCAATCAAGACGCGAGCCGCAGCCCGACGCACGCGCCGTCTGATTTACGACGCCCTGAATCTAGCGGCGTCTGGGCACAGAATATTTAGGAATACAGATGTGAAATAGCGGGTAGGACAGCGAACTCAGTCACACACGCCAGAAAAATGGCTTCCCTTGCCAGCAACATGGCGGATATGCCTACGACCAGTCAGCGTAAGGCTGCTGCCCTTCTAGTCGGCAACCAGGCCAATAGGAAACCTGTAGTAACGTGCAGGAACCAAACATACACGGGGCTGGTATCAACAGCCTCGGGCAGCCAATGAGCGGTGAAGTTCGCCCGTATCAAACGAGCCGCCACGTCATTTCACGTCTGTATTACTATTTAGTCTGTGGTCTGGGTGGGCCCCGCGGCCGCCGGCGACAGAACAGGGGCGTCTACAGATGCGCACTGGTGACGTGAACGGTCAAACCACTGCAAGGGTCTTCAACTATATTTTCTTTATTGAAAAGACCTTGTGACGGTAACACGCTGAACTCGCATCTAGGAGGACGCGGGGTCACTTCCGGACGCTGTGGTTTCCCGGAGTTGCTCTCGGCGAATGTCGTAACGGTTATTCTGACAGAAACCAGAGCTGATTCATCTCCCAGTTCGTATCTTCTATTTGTAACATTGTGCATAACCTCCTCTAATGTCTTCGCTGGCGAAGAGATTTAGAACCTAAATAAGCAGAATCAATGTACTGAAGGAATAGTTATTTTCTAAACAGATATTTGCATATAACTGCATACAATTTATCGTATTTACAGCCAATTCAAAATTTAAAAAAACATTGAATTATGTTATGCAAAACCAGGCCATCGCACATTTGATATTGTAGAACGTGAGTAATTAATTCTAAAACTTGTTTTTGTTATTTTAGTGAATTAATATGTTCTCAATTTCAAATGCCCTAACTCGGTTTGACTTTCTGTACTTAGCTACTAAAGTTTTAATGTAAAATAATTAAGGAGCTTGTATGTTGTCTGTTTTCTACATTTGTGGTTTAGATGTCTTCTTTCTGCGTCAGTGGCGGCTCGTAGGTTGTTGCAAGGTAGGGCACAAGTTGCAGAGAACTGTATAGTGTTGTACGCTAGTTGACGCTACAGCCACTGACACGCAGGTATGTAGGTGCCGCTTATTACTGACTGGCCACAACACAATAAGTAGCCAGTAGATATTTCATTATCATTTGTAGAGGTACGTCAATTTCGAGGAATCATCTGGCAGCAGCCTAGACTTGTCAGTCTTATACACCCACTGGCCACAATCGATTATCTATTGGCTTATAACCGTACAAGCAGGTAGCAAGCGATAGCACTTCGCATTATTTCCTTATTTACTGCTGGCTTGCAGTAGTCAAACCCGTTTCGTAACAGCCGCCAGCAAGTCACAGACATGACAATGATATATATATATATATATATATAATTGGCGTTCAACCTGACCAGGAATGTATCTGTGAAATTTACGTACCTCTAGTTATTGGTATGCGGCGGTGCGTTCATATGGAGTGTACAGTTCTCGGAAATTTGTGCCCTACCTGTCAACAACTCTCGAGCTGCCACTGTTCTGCATGACACCATTCAATGAAAGGCATAGTTATACATATGGCAGTAGTATTCTATTTGTTGTTGGAAATAGTAACTTTTAAGTTAGTTCCATCGAGAAGTATTTTATTTTGACACTGAACCGCCTTTCTAGTTTCATAAACGCAAGCTGGGTGGGCAGAACACACATAGGCTGTTTCCGATGAAGTGAACAGTTTTGGCAAAATCAGTAACATTAATACCTTAAGTCATTATGTAAAACTTTTATTTTCATTATCTTCCGCATTGATTAAGACATAAAACACGTGTTCTGAAGCGGGTGTTAAGTGTGCATGAACTTCTAAAACCCTCGCAAACATCTGGTATAAATGCAGTTGCGACTGCCAGTTTAGTTGACGGAAAACGTAACGTTAAGCAGGAAACCACAATGACCACTCTAAAAGGCGCCATGATCAGTTTCAGTTGCCTCTGTTTTTTGTAAATTCAATAATACTTAATTGAAGTTTAAATTAAATAACGAATAAAACATTTCATACATAAGAACCAAGTGAATAAAGCAGGGAAGCACAATATGTGCCTAATCTAAGTGGAGGACGCCCTGTTAATACCAAGAGCCATTCCCACGAGCCGACCACGCCCACGTGATGGCTCCAAGGACAGCAGGAGTCACTAGACACTTGGGCGAGTGTGAGGGGGAAGAGGTTGGCGACAACGACACAGCCGCCTCCTGTCTAAATATTACCGCACCTGGTGGCCGCGAAGCATAAATCTCCTGCCGGAAAGAAGCCGGCAAGCTCGAGCTGCTGCCTTCTCCTGCGACACGCCCAGCCGGTACCGTCCAGGCTCAGCGAGCTGTAGGAGGCGTACTTCTGGCAGTCTCATGCTATATTCTGGCGACTTTACCCTCATCGCCGTACGATGCCACGCTCTTCGCCGAGTAGCTTCACCCTCTTCGCCGGGCGAATTCACACTCTTCGCCGGGCGAATTCACACTCTTCGCAAGGCGACTTCACCATCACTATCGGGAGAATTCGCAATCTTCGCAAGGTGACTTCACCAGCTTTATCGGGAGACTTCGCAATCTTCGCCTGGCGACTTCACGCTCTTCGCCAGACGACTTCACCCTCTTCGTCGGGCAACTTAAAAATCTTCGTATAGCGACTTCATCCTCATCGTCGGGTGGCTTTATCCTCCTTTCTCGGAGATTTCACCCTCTTCGCCAGGAGACTTTAACCTTTTCGCCGGGTGACTTCACCCTCGTCGCCGGGTGACTTACCACCATCGCTGGGTGACTTCACCCTCTTCGCCTGGTCAACTTACCCTCTTCGCCAAGCCTTTTCCCACTCTTCACCGGACGTCTTCGTTCTTTTCGCTCGTCATCTTCACCATATTCTCCCGCCTTCAAAGAATTTTATCAGCACTTACAGGTTATCAATGAGACAACAATCATTTAAACTTGATGTAAATTACATATTTAACACATACTATTTGAGAAATGTATAGTCAAAATTTAAATTTGCCTTTCTTTTCTGGCTGACTTATGGGAGCGTTGAAACTACATTAATTATAGACATAATATGTAAAACAAACGTAAGCCCCTATATGGAGGCCAAAACCGAAAGTAATGCCAATCCTAAAAAACTTTATTTTATCTTTCAAATTCTTAAACAACCACTTTGCTAAAACATTGCGATTACGATGAACACTTTATTAGAATAGTTGTTTTACTCGTGATTCCGGTAAAAGAGATTTTAGTAATTAATAGCACAGTTTGTTACAATATACTTGGTAACAAAAAAAATCAAAAATCGTCATAAATTAATGATCTTTTACTAGTTCATCAAATATAATTTTAAAAAATAAATATCTCTCAATATTCTTTTTAATGTTATAAAAACCAGTACACTAATGTCACACTGCTCATATAAACCATCACCGATAACAGAACGAGGGTAAAGATTTCTCGTGTTTATAGCAAATCGACATTAAGACTACGATTTCATCTTTACGTTGTGTTGAAAACAGTTTTTCCTTATTGTATTTTATTTTAAGTCTATTGCCAAGAATAGATGGTGTTTTGATTTGAAAAAAAAAAATTGGCTACACAGTTTGAACAATTTCAATCACACTGATGTGAGGGTTTTACGATACCTATTAAGCTTTTATGATTTAAAAAATAATATTCTAGAGAACAGTGTAAATAGGATCACATGGTTTTGTCGGATCGTTCCGGTGCTGCAAGGAATGGTTTTGAGTGTGTGACGTCATGGTACCATCTCGCTCTCTCTCTCTCTCTCTCTCCCAGCACCGATAAATTCCCAGTCGCCCTTTCCCAGCTTCGCCGACGATGAGGCGTTATTGCTACAATGCGCGATATATCATCGTTAAGGTTGCGTTTGTTGAGGCGAAGATGGCACCCAGGGGCTGGGGGAAGGAGAATGGGGGAAGGAGAAGGTTGCTGGCATGAGGCATTGGTGTCGCGGGTATGTCGCTGTCCTCGAACCACGCGGACAGTACTACATCTCATGAGTCAGGGGTGAAACATATGTCCCACGTACTACACTCAATACTTGCTGTGTTTGAGGGTCGCGTCGATGTATTAGGTAGGGACCTTAATAACTCTAATTTTCTTTTAGGCACAAGCTAGATTTCAAACGACTAAAAGGTTTGTCTCACTTGCGCAGTTGGTCTTTGACTTGTGCCCGCCGCACACGGTATGATATTCCTTACAATATTGTATACTAGGAGTCGTACTTGCTCGGCTACTAGCTTCTCTACGCAAAATCTTGCCTGCTACTAGCAGCTCTGCGAACTCAGGTACTGGATTTGCCTAGTTGCAGGCGCCCGATTTCTATTGTGATCTGAACCATAACATTTAAGTAGCGAACAATCAGAATTCATCGAACTACAACACTAGAAGTTTTGACGCGCGTGAATATTGAGAAACTTAATCATGGAGATAATCATTGAACGAAAGAGCAGTTACGAGTATTAATAAATTCTTATAGATTAGAGCCTTGTTGGTATGTGGTGAATGGTGTTAACTGCCAGAGTAAAAATATTTCCGTGATTTTGTCAAACTCATTATTTTGAAATTACTCTGAACATACCTGTTTAAATAGCCAGTGTCGTGTGCAGTGGTAACTTGTATCGTACCTAGTACATCGGCTTGTAAAAGAAACTTGTATAGAATCCAGTACACAAACTTGTAAGAAAAATTTCGCTGTGTGCGCTTAGCTTCATATGACACATCCTCTAGAGCGCTGACCCAACAATAAAGAAACATCTGAATGCCAGCTTAATCATGTGATATCACGGTGTCAACAAGCAGCCAATGAACGGCTCCTGTTTGTTCCAGTACACGCTTAATCTTGTAAGCTAGCCTACACACCATTATATCCTCTAATCCTTCCAGTCTCTACGTATTGGTCTTCGCCTCCCACCAAAGTGATACGGTTTCGAATTACGGCGAACGGCAGGTTTCATTCGGTTACACTGACAGAAAAATGTTGTAGTGAACATTCATTACCAATTTTATTGTGGTTCTCACACAATTGCTTAGTTGGTGACAATACATTTTTGATGGGGACAACACAATATTTTACTGATAAGCACATAAAATATTTGACAGGGGCAATACTAACACAAAAGTTTGTAACTGCCACAACTTACTATTTCCGTGCACTCTCATTTCCTCCCACTCTTGCATTCCGAAGTTGTTCCATGGCAATAATAATTCGATTTCGGAAAGTTTGTACGATTTTAACAATCGTGTTTGTGGCTCGCTGTAACGATGTGGCATTTAGCACTCACTTTGTTATCACATTTTAACGTTTTATCTGCGTAGGCAGACGGTGATCTTAGCTTTGCGGTCAATAAAAACTGTGGGCTTATTAAGGAGTGCTAAACAATTAACAGACACATAACAATCTATGTTATGTTGTTATTTATTTGGTTTAAATCAAATTCATTTGTGTACAAAATACGTACTGAGGTAATCCCCAGTTAACGAAGATAATTCTACGTTGATAAAACTCAAATAATAAGTTCCGAGTACACATATGTCGAAATGGTAGACTATTTGAGATAGTGTACTAAGTTTACAGGTACAAAACCGCGCGAGATCAAATCTCAAAATATATTTATTGTAAATTATATACGTCGGTCAAAAATACTGTATAAGTCGTGTGATTTTTATAACTTGCGGTATGAGTACATTTTTTTAAATTTAGTAAATTAAAATATACAAAATGTAACGTTACGAATGCATACTTTCAATTTATTATTACAAGGAAAACATTTGTAGTTTAACAAACAATATCATTATCTGGTTTCGTACGATTATTTTGTAATAGTACAGTTAATTTTATAGTGTAGTTCCCTACGGTTCACTAGGTATCGTTTGGTTTCCAATGTTTTCAGTGGTGGTAATAGAATTACAACTTCATTAAATTTCACTGAACAATTGGGTGGTCTTATACACCAGTAGACTATGGGCTAATTGTAAGGTATCATTAAAACATGCTGAAATTTTTTCAGATTTAAAACAGTCGTGTAAAAATTATTTAATCATATTAAGGCAATATGTATAACAATATGATATAGGATCAAAATACTTTTTGTGTAACTGATTAAAAGCTGAGAATAATTTCTACATGCTTGACAAGCAACAACTGAATAGCACCGTCTAAATACAGGGCATAGCGAAAATAACAAATATCGGATTTCGTTTATGAAATAATATTTACTTGCTGTTAGAAAAATGCGTTCGCACTTAGAATAGTCTGGTGACGTTGGCATAGTGGTTAGAACACACTGATTGTACGCGGATTTTAAGTACATAAATACAGTCAAACACGGCAAATTAAGGCCGCGATTCACCTCAGTTTTCAACGTCTTTATTTATTTGTATATTCGTACCAGATATCTTTTTCTTATTTTAGACATAAATTGTGATTAATTCTGTCTGTTAGGAAATTTTCGTGTCTCTCATAGTTTTTGCGTAATGAGTCGTAAACGTCAAAATTTGTACTTTACGGTCGTAAGTACGCCAGTAAAACCAACTGACATACCAAACCGACAAAATTCACACTGTATAACAATATTATAGACTGTGATTTGACATATATAAAAATAAAAATAAAATACTTTTGTGTTTAATAAAAATGTTAAAATTTGAAATGAAAATGTTAGAAATATCAACAATTTTTTATAAAATTATACAAATAATAATTTTTTTTCGGTTTTTATATATGTCAAATCGTAGCCTACAACATTGTTATATAGAGCAGATTTTTTTTTCAGTTTGGTGTGTCAGTTGATTTTAGTGGTGTACATAAAACCGAAAAGTCCAAATTTTGACGTTTATGACTCATTACGTAAAAACTATGAGAGATACAAAAATTTCTTAGCAGGCAGATTTAATCACAATTTATCTATAAAATAAGAAAAAAAAATATCTGGTGCAAAAATAAAAATAAATAATGACTTTGAAAACTGAGGATGAACCACGCCCTTAATGTTTCAGACCAAATAAAGCTGTTCGGTATTCGTAAAAAATTTAGCTCGGAAAATCTTAAACTGTAAATAGTGAAATATGCAGTGATTAGTGAATATTCAACATCTTGTTCATATTGTAATGTGAAAAAACCAATGCCGTAAAGCTTTTCGAGTGATAGCACGTGCTTTGCGAACGTTAAGATTCCTCGTAATCTAAGTCGCAAAGTATAACCATTACATTAAATTATATTTAAACGTATTAGCCTATGTGTAATATAGCTCAACGAATGCTTTCGTGTAGATCACATGAATACCAGGACAGCGAAGATTTCTGTGGAATTTGCAGAGATTAAAAATTTGTACTGCATTATTTTCTCTTGGTTAAGTATGATTCGCTCTTAGTGGAAAAGCATTAAGGGCCTCGCCTACCACGTGCTTAAAATGCGTTACAGCGTGTTCGTTATTTTTTTTTTTTTTTTTTTTTTTTTACAAATCTATCCCACGTATGTCCATTGTAGAGAAAGAAAACACACCTGAAACGAAGACGGAAGGGTGGTTTCAAAGCATTTCGTCGATTTGAAAAATCATTTCGTAGTCCCTAAAAATGGCTAATAACAGCTTTTTCGACCTGTTATATCTTCAAACTACTCATTATATTCGTGTAAAACTACTCTAAAAGCAGGCAATTGACATCGCTTAAAGGTTTGCACCAATAAAATGAGGGGGTGACGACTGAAAGTGTCATTCAGGCGAGTGTTATACGATACCCCTACACGCCGTTTCAGTTTCATACGGTTAAGGTGATTCCGCTCCAGAGGAGCTGGTCCCATCACCCTAGGCGCCATGCCTCACTCACACAAACACATGGCTAGTCGCCTTAATACTTTCTAATATCACTTCAACTGCTTCTTGGCAACTGATATTTATTTAACGAATAAAATAATATAAAGTTCATAAGGAAAACTGATTGCATTCAAGGCTGGAAAATCCCTTGAATAATGGTGACTTGTTACTAATAACAGACATAAATGTGAAACCTTGTCTTAAAACATTTTAATCTTTTATCTCATTGGAAATAAGCGTAAGAACGTACTCGACCTGCGTCGTACGTATAAAAATTCCCATTTTTTTTAGCAGTGACATTGAGATTGTTTTCGATTAGTAAGTGGAACTGATCACACCACGAAGATAGATAACAACAAGAAGTTACCAACATATCTGATAAGCCTACTTTCCTCAAAGTGGGTGCAAATTAACCCTGGAAGTTAAAATCATTTCGTATATCTAGGAATATTTAATATATATATATATATATATATATAATTATTTCGACACATAATAAACAACATATACAAAATATAAGTCTGCTTAGTAAGTAATATACGCGTACACAATTTGATAAAATTGGGATTAAATTTTTTAAATATATCCTTCTATCACATAGATGATATGCTACCGCCATTTTCAAAATGTTACTGAAGGATGACAGAAGTACACAAAAGTCCAGTAATCTAAGTATAATATACGTGCAAAGATTAATGAACTTAGGGAAAATTATTCCGCAAATATGTCATATTATGTTAAAATATAAAAATGGTCCCCATTACAAAAATAATAACACATAACTAACGAAATACACAATTGTCAGGCCAGTATGATAAACAGTATGTGTGTAGTAAAAAAATCCTCAGATGTCAAATTATTCTAAATATAAACAAGAAGTTAACAACATAATTAATGAGCATACTTTCTTCAGTATTAAATGAAAACTACCCGGTGTGTTATAAAACTACTTTTAAAAGTGTCATTTAAAACAAAAAGTAATTACATTTATCAATTTTTAACTGAATGTATTGTTGGATTTGAATTGGTTGAAGAGTTCGCGAAGTATAAAAATTTTATTTATTCATGTGTTACCTTCTGAAACTGCGAAATTGCGGAGCTAAATAAATGTTTCAAAGAGACAAACAAGCCTCTAGATTTTAGTTTAATCTGGGCATTATAATCGGAAACGTGTTATAACATGGTCATTCACTTATGAAGTACCGTACACTCTTCGAATATGTCAGCCAGATCAATTTATGCAAAATAAACTTTCAGAATTAAAAACTAGTACATTTAATTCTAAAGTAATTGAATTTGGTTAAATCAGATTTAACTGCACTCAAAATATTACATACAATACTGATTCATGGCGTATTACCCTTTAATATGGAAGTCCTAAAACAATGACCTATAACTACTAAACTCACATGTTTTTAGAAAAATTGTTAAACGTTAAGTTTGGTTATATTTGATCTCATAGAACAGCAAACACGACATGAAATTTTTGTGTAGGTATTCATAAAGTTCCATAATTCAAAACTGTCGCCCGACAGCAATACATCCAATTAAAATCAAAGTTTTGCTGGGAAATAGTCAAAATACGAAATATGTAGTTCTTAAATTATAACTGAACGGAATTAATTCATGTCGTACTATCTCATTAATTGGCGGTTCTAATATCCTACTTTTTTCGCGACCCTACATTCCACTATGTACTAATCTCATGCCACCCCAGCCTTCCGCCCTTCAGTACAGAAAATCTCACTGTCACTCATTCACTGAAAGAATAGGCAAATTCCTATTTTCTGTCATATTTTCATAAAAAAAAACACATTTTAATTTAAAGAACAAAGGTACCATACGTTCCTTCTTTGCATATTTCGTTATTATAATATTTTGACGATCTTCGCTCTAATCGAATTTTACGACTAAGTGGCGGTAATTGTTTTTATTAGTTTAGTTAACTCTGCAGAAAAATCTTCCACGATGTTGTACGCTTATCTCCAACATAAAATACTGTTACAGTTTAATAGAAGTATAACCTTGGAAGGCAAATTAAGTCAGATAATTTAAAAATATTGTGTGTTCAGTAATTATAAACCATGGGGGGCGTCAGCTTAGAACACAACGGTAGAGAAAAATTTCAAATAAATGCTTTAGAAGCATAACAATATATTAAGAACAGTTAGTAACTTCTCGATTACAAAATACTGCAATTATGTACAAGGGCGCCCATCTTATAGATTGTAAGGGGGAGCCAAGACAACACCGGCCAAGATCATAATATATGTTTATGTCAACAGGTACGGATATAATCTGTGTATAAATTTGTAGCCACTAGCGTATTTTGACACATGAAACCGCGTTGATTACGAAACTTATCAAACTGCAAATAGTTTGCTATACGATTTATTGTAACAGGAATCCTGCCCGCGCGCTATATGCACCGTACGTCATATAACCTACATTGAGCTGTAGTGCAGAAATGGTTCATATTTCGGACGTATGTAAATATAATATTTTTTGTTTCTCTAGATATGAGTATTATGCCCCTGAAACATTGATATGCAATTTTGCAACATCATGTGAATCCTTCCGCAGTTACGACATTTAGCATTAGCCAAGAAGGTAAAGTTTTAGACTCCATAGCAATTTACTAATGTCGTGAGTGTAGTTTATCAGACCAGTGCAAAATATTGCAGCCTAGTGAGGTGCAGCAGTGATGAAACTCTGGATTCGCATACGGAAGAATGTGGGTTCGATTCCCTGCCGCGCCGTCCTGATTTATGTTTTCCGTCTCAAGTATCTTCGTGGACAAACAACATTTGGCCAAACTCACTACCTACACAGCTTGTAGCACCAAGAGTGTGAGGGTATAGTTTTCTAAAATAAATCACATCACCGTTCATTGATATTAAGGGTGCCACCTACTTTTAACAGGTTTTTATAGCCAAAGACTCAAAATTGACGGATCTAAAAGGGAGACGTAGAAACACGTATTTTATGCCATATCGCCAAACTAGGACAAGCGCTCAACTATCGTACAATATTCCTGCCGATCCATTTTTAATATGGGACTCTAACCAGTGACCGTATAATTTTACTGTTGGAAAGTCTGCAACAAAGTTCAAAGCACATTTTTATCTTACTTCCGCATACATCCGGATAGTATATTATGAAGTACGACAGTCTGAAAAGGCAGTTTTTAGGTAAGTTTGAAAGCTTTGAAACAGTATTCACATGAACATAGCTTCTTAACGATGACTTTCCGTGTTTGGCGGAAGTTTGTTATCTTTCTACATTTGGACGACTGGGCACATGTGAAATAGTTTCAAAAATTTAGTTTTCCCCGAACCTTCCAGCGCATTTGAAGAGCGTGGTAGGTGACACATTAAATAATTTTTTTTTTTTTCAAATGAGAAATATTAAACAAAATAATGCCTGTTTCTTTTATAAGCATGATTAACACAACAAATTTTATTAGAAAGTTAAAATATTCACTAAATTATAATATGGTTGGTTTAGTTCTGACGAAATATTTATTAAGCTAGTAACCTTACCTTATAAATAGGTTAACTTTTTTTTCTGCATTTGACTCCTCATTTTAACTGCGTATTAGCAAGTTGGGAAGACAGAGCTCGTAAGATCAAAACTGTTCGTTTAATTTATCTCTAAATTCCTCGGGAGAAACTCGACCAACATTGGCAGAAAAAAATTCTCACAGATAAGTATGAGCATAATCGAATACGCATACTTTGATCCGGACTCCGTTTCTGGCACCCGAATTTAAACCCGCCTCAGTGAACCCGAGTAACCGCGGCCCTACCGCAGTCGGCGGGGCGCGAATGTCGAAACAGCAAGACGATATGAACATAGGTTTAGATAAGGCAGAAATCAGTACTTCGGGGCGTGTTCTCCAGCCCAGCCGACCAACGGCGTCAGGCGATACCCAGAACGCCCAAGAGGTCGTCCCATCAAGTGTGAGATAGAGGTGGGTAGATCCGAATGGCTACGGGTCCACGAATGCGTATCACTGGTTGGAGTTATAGATGTAGATCCGCATGAATGGCGGATATGTGTCCTCTCGGACCTGCCTGGCTTGGCTCAGGGGTCGCTTGCACTTTTGTTAAGAGGGAAAAGGGAAGGGGCAACGAGCTATATAGTTTACATAGACGGGCGGAAACGCTTCCAAAGTGAAGCCCACTTGAACGGCTGTTTTGACCCAAGAAAACATGGCGAACAGCAGTGTGGCCAACATTATGTTGCAAATCCGTCATTATGTTCGCATAAAATCCGCTACTTTATAGCTCCACTATATTCCCGCTAAACACAGGAAAAAATGCCAATAATTAATGTAATGTATTATACTGTAATAATGTTTAAATTAGCACAGTCGCTCTCGTATTTTGACCGGATATAAGAGTCCGCCATTTTATCTTGGGTCAAAATACCACGTTCAATGGGCTTCACCTCAGAGCCTTGGATATTGCTTTTTCCGCCCCTCTGTGTTTACTATATAGCTCATTGGGAAGGTGGCACGAATCTAGGAAGCAACTCGGAACAGGTGGATGTGGAACCGAATCCAGGTTCGAATAATATCCGGATCTACCTACCTCTAGTGTGACCTGGCCCCTTCACATTTGTGCGAAGATACAGAAAAAGTAGTGAGTGAAAAAATACCAACCTCAAACCTTACGCAAGTAGTCAATAGTGTGGTGTGTGTCGCGTCGTTAGGAATGGTATGACTAATGTCAGAATAAATGAAAAATAGTATCGTGTGTTCTTTGGCTCTTGGAGAGCGTGGTAGCTGGAAACCAATGTATAGAAACCTACTGATGTGGCGAGAAATATTTTTGCACCACTTATTTTGAATTCTTACGTGCACACCTTCACCTCTGATTCGTGGTAAATGGTCGGATTTTTATAAGCTCTTAGGGTCTTGAGGATCCATCAGCTATCACGGACGCGTGATGTATTAACTTCGTTGTTGTTAGTACAGTCTTGTGAGTGACAAGTCTACACAAAGACACGGTGCAATTAACCATGAAGCATATCTGCAGAAGTGGAAATAAGTCATTAAGAAACCAAGCAGGCCTAGTGCAAATTTTTTTTTTACCAAAACCAGGATCCCCTAACAATAGTAAATTGTAATAGGCTTGTCCCTGTTAATTTAATTAAGCCTTCATTTAACTGAAGAATTACTTCTACCTCATTTTACTGGCACATATATTCAAAATATTCCCCCTCCTTAAACATATAATTAATCTAAGACAAAACACTCACCTAATTCTTAACAATTCAAAATTAACATAAATTAAATACAAAAACGTACATACCTGTGATAGACGTCAGACGACAAAATTTCCGCCATGAAACGGGCGTGAGTCGCGTTAACTTACACGCTCGTCGGAAATACTCGGAAACATTCGGTTATCCCCGGCGATTGTCCGTAAAGGCATCGCTACATAACACAATATATTCAATTTTACTATAGTTCCCCATCCTAACAAAACAGTTATTCGATTCAGCGCACAGTATTTTGTTTTTTATATTTGAAACTAACTTAAAACATTTGTTGCAAGGGATGTAGTATGACGGGAAATTTGAGATTCAATCACCGAAGTTGAACGAATTCTTCCGAGCATTTCTGAGGAACGAGGATGTTAACTCCGCCCAAGGTGCTCCTGATTAGCACGGGCGGATCGTGGGAGCAAAAACAGAGTTGTTCAGCAGGTCGCCATAGCTAGTTTTTTTTTTTATTGCAACAGCAGCTGCCGCACATCTCGACACCCACACCTTGTTCCATTCCCCCACCCACACCTCCTGAAGAACAAGGGGCAGACCTCGTATCTCACCCCTGCCTCTGCGGTGGGCGGACGTCCACTGCGCTGATGCAATCCTGCAGTGTTGCCACACGAACAATGAACATAACAGACACTGCAGCAAGCCGTAATAATACTCTCGTACAGGCTTCACAAAGGTAAATAGAAACATAAATGACCGGAAGATGTGACACCAAGAAATATAATATGTGGGTACTCAAACAGTAGTAAGCTATAGCCTAATAAGGGGTAGAACTAAATGCTACAATTAATTAGTCAATTGGCTGCACTAACATCTGTTGTGAAATACGTTTTTGTAAATGTGGCCATTTTGTGTCATAGAAGATATTTATGATGAACTTCGGAGATTATAATAGTGTTACATGTTCATCTTATATTCGACTAGTTATTCTTTGAAGTTAACCTATAATTCGTTTGCAATGATTCAGCATGACAAATTAATTAAATATTCCATTATTATTTACGTAAAGCAATTTATCAATATCCTTTGTCTTGTCTAAGAGACATTTTTGATAATACAGCTTGAATAAACGTCATTGCTCGAAACAAAAATACAAGAAAATTATCTAATACTCCTCTTCAAACAATTGTACATAGTGCGAGAGGACGGAGACTGTTAAATTTTATTAACATTGCAAGGTGAGAGGTCATGAAAGACTTAGTCAAAAAAGTGTTTTATATACGTCTGTAAAGTGAATTATGGATGGAAGGTGTTTTCCTACCATGAAAATCGACTGGAAAATTTATTTAAATTTAAATGAATGTCTAAAGAATAAAAACCCAAGAAGTAATTTTAATTTTATTTATATATAAACGAAAATTTTAAGTAACGTTTTAGGGTTGAATTACTCCCGTGTCATTCGTTGCCTTCGCGGGAAAATTGAAATCACATTTTCGACACACTGTTTCATAAGATATAACCGCGCAAAGGTAACCCACTTAATTCTGACTGAAGTATATTTTCATTTAAATCTAGTAGAGAGATTAATAAATTACATAATTTACTGTGAACAACCACCATTATGGTCTAAAAACTTCCAGTGCTCCACCAAGCGTCAAGAAAATGACTAAATAAATACTGGGTGTACGTGATGTGTTTATAAATATAGACGTATATATGTATGTATATATAAAATATATATATATATTATATATATATGTTTATACACAGTGAATTTTCTGTGGCTATGAGGTGACAAGTTTAGCCGTTCTTATTTTTATGATTTTTACAACATAATCAGTAGAAATTAAAAACATATTTGGGATTCGGGAACTAAAATTATTAATCTTTCCCCTTGTACTTTCTTGAGCATGCTGTAGGCTACAATAATTTTGGTGTATCTGGCAACACTGGTCGTGGGTCACAGCTGCGAGCAGTTTGTCAACGCCGTCGCCCAGGGAGGTTACTTGCACGCACGCAAGGTCCGCGCCGATTCGCAGTCGACATGCGAGCGGTGCTGTCGTAAAAAAACACCAAGGTTTAGTTATTTAAGACCACCGCGTGCTTAGACGTAACCTGCGTGGTCTAAACCTGAAAGTATGGAGGCGATAAGGACGGAACTGCATGCGCGTCGCGCCTCACCAAAGCCTCTAGGTCCAGGCCTTCTCAATAGACGGCCCGCGGGCCAGATGCTGCCCGCAGAGGTACTTCAACTGGCCCGCCATTATAATGTCTGAACTCTGGGGAAACGTATTTGTAATAATTCAAAAGAAGTAGCTTTGTCGTTCAGTCGGTGTTATATACATATGTGACAATGGCTGGTTTTTGTGTGTTAAGTTGAAATGAAGTTCTACTACATAACTTAATATCATGCCAATATTTTATCTATTTTTCTTTTTTACTTTCAACCGGCCTCCGTATCATAGTCGATTAAGCGCCGGTCTACGGTGCGAGAGGTCGTGGGTTTGAATCCTCGTTCGGACATGGATGTCGTGTTGCCCGTTTACCTCATTTCACCCTCATCTTATCTTAAGACCTTGTTGTTAAGGCGGCCGCCTACCCCACGCTTCAAATGTGTTGCGTGTTCGCAAACAGATTTTTTTCTACGAAAATATTCTCCGTGCGCCCATTGTGCCAACGTACGAAAAGAAAACTAACTTCAGACAAGGTTGGAACCCCATTTTTAAATCACCACGCTCATTAAAAACACTGTTTCTAAGCTCTCCAACATGGCTAAAAACGGCCTGTTTCAGACTTTCGTGCTTCAAAACATACGAACCGGATGTATGTGAAACTCAGATTGCGACCTGCACTGAACCTAGTTGCAGACTTTCCACCAATAAAATTATATGGTAACCGCTCAGTGTCCCATAGTAAAAACCGTTCGATGGGAAGCTTTCGCGCTAGTTCAGCGCTTGGCTCGTTGAGGCGACGCGGCATTCGATGCACACTTCAAGGTCGACCTTAGTGTTCCGTCGCTTTTGAGCCTCTCACGCGCGGTTAGGCGGCGCCCTTGAGGCCTCGCTCTTTAGTTTTGCAGCGGTTTCGAAGATATTTTTTTTAACGGAATACAGTATCAAAAATTCTATCTTACAGTTTTAATACTTTTAGGCCTATATCATCGTTTGTACCTGAAATTTTTCTGTTCCAATACACCAAACGGATTTGTAGAATTTTGCCCCTGAAATATTACACATTTTGCTGTCGAAATACGCCAAAATGAAGCAAAAAATATTTTTACTGGCAAGCGGTACATTATTTAAAAAAAAAAAAAAAAGCCTCTGGCAAAATTCTATATCGTATTACTCTACACAGTCTAACATTTTTTCAAAGCATTTGATTAAAAAAATTCTAGCTATTGCAGTTGTTTGAAATAAATGAAAAAATACGGCCTTAAAGGGCCCTAAAATCCTCTCACCTCTCCTTTTCAGTTTCAGCCTCCAAGTATATAAGGTAATAGTAGAATTAACGCAAGTGACCCGAATATAAATTTAATTGAGAAGGCCTGCTCTAGGCGCAGGTCACTAAACTGGCGCGCAGTCTTCTCGGCGATAGCTCGTCTATATGTGACATTTCTGTCTGAACCAATGGTGAGTAGTGAGAGATTTTTGGTCAGAGTTTAAAATTGAGGTCTTCAGCGCTGGTGAGGGGTGACATGAAGTGAGTATGGAGCAGCGCCGGAATGAGAGGGCGGGAGAAACGGGAGATCCCCGAGAAAACCCGCCGACAAACGGCATCGTCCTGCACGATTACCACTTGCGGAAATCCGGGGACCGACCCCACGGGGAGTCGAATTCGGATCACGTTGGTGGGAGGCGAATGGTTTGACCATTCGGCCACCGCGGCCCCTTTGAACCAATGGTTATAAGCAGTGATTTTTTGTTAAAAGAATTCTGCAGCAATTTGTTTTAATGCCTGGCGTAGAAATATGCAATTAATGTTTTTAACTCTCATGCGGGAATTACAATATCGCGACAGAAGCGACGCGAATAACGAAATAGAGTCAGGTATCAGCGTCGAGGGTTTCATTACGTAAGCGAGTCTTCCTCGAAGCGTACTGGCAAACTGTCTTTTGTTATTCGCGTCGCGTACTTCTCGTGGCAACCGTCGCACCATTGTGATTCCGACGTCTGGGTCCTGTGGTTCTACCAGAAAATCACATTTGGCTGGCACAGTCTATACCAATAACCATGCAGCAGAACTCTTTTCACCAACAATCACTGGCTCAACCAACTATTGAATCAGCCATTTGAGAAACAACATAAATCAATTTTACACCAAAACGAGTTGTGAGATTTATAATTTTGTACAGAGATAGTCAATGCCATATAGCATTTCTCAAATGATCTCATAGTTCGGTGACGTATTACACTCACATATGGCGCTTAATGTGGTTTAATAATACCTGTATTTTACCTCTGTACAAAATTATAAAATCATTAACTCATTCAGGTAGAAAATTGACTTCTGTTGCTTCTCAAATGACTGATTCAATTGCGTAAAACTCTTAGTAAATCTTTTAAACTTCTTCCACTACGATTTTCTGGACTATATAGGGCCTAAAAAAACAATAATTTTCATCTATATTAATAGTATGAACCTATACAACTGAGACACTCACGCAGTTGAAGGTCTACATACTTCATAAATTTTTTAGGGTTTTTCGTCCGTATAGAAATTCCTTGTTTCGTTCTAACATAACAACAAATCAGAAGTGTATTGAAGACAGTCCAGAAGCACGGATTTAGTTTCGGTGTAATGTATCTCACCGAGAACGCTATTAAAAAAGAAGGAGATTTAATCTCTTAGCTGTACGCTAGAAATCTCAATTCAGGGTAGCAAACACAAGAAAATAAAACACTAGGCATAGTGCTAGTACAATGTTCCTTCCCTAACAAATATGTCTTCCCTTGCTGTATTTCTTTAATACGACTTATGCTCACAGATTTTATGAATATTTCTTGAAGAACTTTAATATTCTTATAGTTTTATTAAAAACCTCGAAGAAAGGTTACGGTTTTTCAACAATTAAAACCAAAGTTTAAACCATCTTCTCACCAAATTACACGTGATTATGATTGTCTATTTTTCACAATAACTAATATCGCTCTCCTGAAGTCATGGGAAAATCATCACGTGCCCAGATATACAGAGAAGCTATTTTCTTTTTTCAGAAAGCTTCTTGAGTCTGTTTTGTCCAAGGTCGGCACTAAACAAATTAAAGCGATATTGGTTTTCCGATAGTAAACAATTGCAAATTATTTTTACTTTCATCGATAACTTATCAGCACATATAGTGTTTTTTTACTAAGAACAACACGATAAGGTTTAAGTTTTGATAAAATTTAATCCACTTAAAAAAGTGGTATACCAACTCCTGGGCGTTCCTTAGTTAAATTGAGGGATGGATTTTCTTATAAATATTACAATATATCGTACTCAGTAACTTCGTTAAGTTATAAGTTATATAAATTTTTTTACTGGCTATTCCGTAGAAGTAAACTTTTACTAAAGAATAGAATAACTGATTATATGTAAAAAAAAAAAAACGCAAATTTTGTATAGTGTTAAAATTTTTGATAGAATATTTATGTTGCTAGTAACTTGTGTATGGCACAGATAATGATAGCAAACAATATGATACATAACTTCCATACTCGTTATAACTGCATATTATTACATAGGTAATAATGACTAATGATTGTTTTCGTTAGAGTTTTAACATGAGTTGCTTCAGTACACTTCAACAACAAACCAGTCAAATTAAGTCTGTTACGCAAGGGGAACAATGAGTTGAGTAGAAGAAACAATCAGTTGTGTAAGCCACAATATAGAAGAGAAAATGTTATGTAGACAAACTTAAGAATTTTGTAGATGAATCAACCTCTTACGTAGAAGTCACATGCTGCGTAGAAGAATTAATGGGCTGTGCAGCAGAAGAAACATTATGTAACTGGTAAGTAGAGGAAACAATCATTTGTACCGTGAAATTGATCGATTATTCGAGATGGTGAAATTTCGCGAATTCAATCACCTGCATGTTATTATAAAATATCGTATGCATACTCAAGCCCTGTCTATTCGTTCATTGTCTGTTGTTCCACTGAGTAGCAGCAAGTGGACAAACGGTCGGGACTTGAGTATGCGTAGGATATTTGATTGTAACATGCGGGTCATAGAATTCGCGAAATTTCACCATCTCGACCGATTATCTAGAATATAGAATCTATAGTGAAGAAGAAATAATCTGCTGTGTATAGAAACAACTTGATATATTAAAAGAATAGTGTTATGTTCCGGAAACAACTTAAATAGCACGACCAGTTACCTAATCATATTTGATATCATTGCAACAGTCTAAAGGGCACTACTACTGCACCACAGGGCATATGTTGTTGCCGAAGTAGGCTTGCTACTTTTCGTCTGTTTTCTTTGCTGTGACGTCTGTGTTCACATACATTCGTGTCTCTGATAATTTTTGTTTTCATCGTTGTCCTCGTCAAGTTTTGTCACCGTTTTACGTAAACCTTATTTATGTTATTAATTTTACTAATTACGATGTTCTCTTTTTTACCTTTTTTGTTCATACAAATTTGTTCCGTTCCGGAACTAATTTGTGTTGTCACTGCTCTATTACTTTGTGTTGTGGATTTTTTGAGTCGTTATTCTGGAAACGACTGTATTACTTTGTGGAATTTTAAGTACTTTTTATGATTCTTTACTTAAGCTTATTGTTAGGTACCAGTGATATTCGCGAGAAGATTTTTGCACGACTTTGTTGCAGTGCCTTACTTTCACACCTGCAACTATTTTTCATGGTTATTGGTAGAGATGGTCAAATGTTGCGAATTCAATTACCTGGACGTTAGAATCAAATATCCTAACTCAAGCCCCGACCATATGTCCACTAGCTGCTACTCAGTGGAACAGCAGGCAATGAACGAATATACAGGGCTTGAGTATGCATAGGATATTTGATTCTATCATGCAGGTCATTGAATTCGCGAATTTAGACCATCTCTAGTTATTGGCAGAATGCCTTCGTTCAGAGGAGTTACTAATTTGACTTTGCCACGTATGTGATTAGCTGGTAGATCCCCAAGAAGCTTAGAGATATATCGTCAGCTTAGTGCAAGAACTGGGTAACTTAAATTCTACAAGATTAAGTTATCTGCAGATGTCTACACTACCCTTATGATTGTTCCTTTTGATACGTATACATTTATAAATGTGTTAATTAGGAGTATTGACGGAACACAAATTTGCGTTTAAAATAATAATTATTTGCATGGCAAAAGCAATTTTCAGTGTTATAGTTGGATATCTCCAGCTACCTAGTTACCTAGTTGTAGCATTAAGCCGACGATATCATCCAATCATTGACTACGAAGCAGAGTTAGGTGTGCACATATGGTTTTGAAACAAAGAAATACCAAAATCATTCCGCGAAAATTGCGTGTGCTTACTAACACTGGCTTTTATTTTTGCGCCCTTTGATTTACGGTCGGGGTTCGTCTGCAACGCGGCAAAATTCGCTCGCAATGCCGTATAACGGTTCTGTTCGTATATCAGTGGCAGCTCGAGGGTTGTTGGCAGGTAGGGCACAAGTTGCGGAGAACTGTACACTCTGTGAACGCGCCGCCGTACAACAATTACCATGAAATATACACTGACTGCTTCTTCAGTTATGGCCTGTCAGTAATAACGGCACCTATATATAGAGATCTGAAAAATTCACGGGTTAAATGACATGTAGGCTAGCCTCCAAGAATATTTAGGAAATCGTGTAGCCAGAAGCTGTTTTATTAGCTGCTCAATGACACAGTGAAATGGGCCTGTATTCAGCTACAGTTTTATTACTAGCTCAGCTACTTGCAGACAGTGTCGATTATGTCAACGGCCAATTGTTAGGGCCCGGTAGTTTTCGCGAAACAATTTTTCCAGCACTTTGTTTCAGTGCCTTACGTGCGTACCTGCATCTCTGCTTTGTGTTCAGTGATTGGATGCCTTAACATACGACGTCTGGAGGTTAAACCCGAAAATCACAGACGTGATGTGTCACAGTTATCCACGTACTGATTGGCACAGTCAAATGAATAATAACTTTGAACAAAAACACTCTGCCAATAATCACGAAGTTGAGCTGCAGGTGTACACGTAAGACACTGAAACAAAGTGGGACAAAAATCTATTCGCGAAAACTACCGGGCCCTACCAATTGTGAACGTGATACAGACCTTTAGTTGCTGGAACCCTAGCTTGCGCATAAAAGAAAACGCGATTTTTCCAGACCAGAGTGTCAGTGGCTGTAGCGTCAACTAGCGCACAACCCTGAACAGTTCTCTGCAACTTGTACCCTACCTGGCAACAACCTACGAGCTGGTTCGTAGATTTTCTCAGGCGTGGTTTCAAGAAATCCGCTGCTGGCAGTAGGACCATGCTTGCTATATGACCGGTACCAGAGTCGCATGTAGTAGGACTGCAGTAGGCGTAGCGTAGGCGGAGGTCAACGCCACCAGACGTTAATTGGATCTGCCCCCTTGCCTCCAGACACGAGCAGTGTTGCCAGCTCACGTGCGTGCGTGCGGCCAACCAGGGGGCAGAAATGTCTCGGAGGGGGGAGGGGTGCATATCCCTGGGACCACCTAGTCGATCACGAAAAGCTTGTTTACATCGACACGAGAGTCCACTGCAAAAAAACTGCTCACTCCGGTTCCATTCTTGCATGTTGGTTTCTCCCCCCCCCTCCCCATCATCACCCTACTGCCATAACCGCTCTTCTTATTATCTGAGCATGATGCCTTGCTGCACGTCACATGGCAGGTGCACGACTTATCGAGCGAAAGTCTCGTAAAATAAGATGTCTCACGTCAGACGAGGTTCGACCATGTGTGGTCTTGATGGCTGAAGGCGATGTATCCTTGAGTAGGCTATCGAGAAGTTTGACTCCTGCTATAGGGATATCTGTTCGCACTAAAGTGAGCACGTTTTGATGGCCCAGATTTAAAAGTTTTCGTTGGCTAGTTAGAAATTTTCCGCCAGTATCTAATACAAACGTAGTAGTGTAAGTAATACACAAAATAAGGGCCACAATTTTGTGGGGAAAATATTTCTGCAACATTTGTTAATGCGTTATGTGCACATCTGCAGCTAAGCTACATCGTCTGTGACTGGATAAGTCTACTCTCATTTGCCTTGGCAAATTACAGACGTACGGAGTTACAGTAATCTTATATTCTGATTGGTGCAGTCATATGAGAAACGTGTCTGAACAAAGACACGCTGCCAATAATCATAAAGCAGATCTGCCGATGTGCACGTGAGACACTGAAAAAAGTGGGGCAAAAATCTTTTCGCGTCAAAATCATGGCCCTACACTTAAGACGTTTTCAAAAGCTCACGAAGGTAGGGTAGGTAAGACAATATTTTAGCTTAAGGTGCTTAAAACCTAACCAGAGTAAAGTTTACCCGTGATTAAAAATTCACCTGATTGCCTCTCGAACATTTCCTCACCTGAGACCATACCCGTTTAAAAAAAACCTGGTGTATCTTGAATTCATTGGCAAATATCCACACTGCACTCTTGGAGTTCATGAACACTACAAACACGACTGAAACAAACAAAATCTTTTAAATGTCCCAACAAAAAAGTAACTTTGATGTGAACAAATATCCTTATAGCAGGAGTCAAAATTCTCGATAGCCTACTCCAGGTACGTCGCCTTCAGCCGGCGTGTCTACGTAAACAAATCTTTCATGATCGACTTGTTGGTCTCTAGGATTCTTCGCCCCTCCTCCCCCCCCCCCACCAAAATCTAGAGAAATTTCTGCCCCGTAGCAGGTCGTACACAGGCACGCAAGCTGGCAACGTCGCTCCTTCTTGAGCTTTTGAAAATGCCTTACGAGTAAGGACCTGAAAAATTCGCGTTTTTCTTTTGGACACAAGCTATGATTAGAGCCCACGATTTTTAGTGAAAAAAATTCTGCAACACTTTATTTCAGTGCCTTACGTGCACACCTGCAGCCCTGCTTCATTGTCAGTGATTGGCTGTTTTTAACTCTCAGCGTCTAGGGTTCTACCCGCAAATCACAGACGTGTGGTGTCGCAGTAACCTGGTTCCTGTTGGCATAGCCAAATGAGCCACGTCCATGCACTAACACATTCTGCCAATAACCATGATGCAAAGCTGCAGATGCGCACGTAAAGCATTGAAAGAAAATGCTGGAGAATTCTTTTCACCAAAAAATCGTGGGCTCTAGCTATGATTAGAGCCACGATTATATGGTGAAAAGATTTTTGCAACATTTGGTTCCGATGCGTCATGTGCACGTCTACAGGTCTGCTACATCGCCCGTAATTGGATAATTTTACTCTCACTTGCCTTGGCGAATTACAGACGTAAGGAGTCACAATAATCTTATTCTGATTGGTGCAGTCAAATGAGAAACGTGTCTGAACAAAGTCACGCTGCCAATAACCTTGAATCAAAGCTGCCGATGTGCTCGAGATACACTGCAACAAAGTGGGGCAAAAATCTTTTCGTGGCAAAATCGTGGCCCTAGCTATGATTCAAACAACTTTTAAGTTCGTGTCACTTTCTCAACTGGCGCTTGCTTTATTTGACTCCTGCTGGAGAGGAGTTGTGCCAATAATAAAACAGCAAGTGAATGGAGACCAAATCATGTTGTTTCACTGTGTCAGCGAACAACCAATGAGCAACTGTTGTTTGCACGAGTACACAGACATTCTTGGAGGCTAGCCTACAGGTCTGTGAACCCGCTAATATTTCAGATATCTACTTATGAGCAGAGACCCGCAGAATTCACGTTTTTATTTGGTAATAGGCTGAAATTCACTGGCCTATACTCACCCATACATACTCCGTGACGTTATTAAATCCGAGCCTTAAGGGCGCGGTTCACATAAGTTTTCAACGTCTTTATTTATTTTTATATTTGTACCAGATATTATTTTCTTATTTTAGACATAAATTGTGAATTAATCTTCCTCTTCGAAAATTGTTGTATCTCTCATAGTTTTCACATAATGAGTCGTAAATGTCAAAATTTGCCTTTTGCGGTTTTATGTACGCCACTTAAACCAACTGGTATACCAAACCTAAATAATTCACAGTGTATAACAGTGTTGTAGTCTATGATATGACATATATAAAAACAAAAATAAATAAACTTTTGTATTTAAAAAAAAATTTAAATTTTAAAATTTTTATTTCAAAATTCAGCACATCGTTGAACTTCGTCTGACGTGAGACACCTTTTTTCACATCACTTTCGCTTGAGTAGTTGTGCACTTGTCTGGTAAAGTGCAGCAAGGTATCTCATTCAGGTAATACGTTGAGAGGTTGGAAAAGGGGGTTGGGGATACCAAGACGCAAGGATGGAAGTCGGGGGTGGTCCTGGTACTGGCAAGCCAAAACTACACCAGTTATTGAAGACTTGTGTTAGTATTCCATAACAGCACGTTTAATCAAATTATACACGTGCACCTGCGTCTGCTGTTCACTGCGAAAACTTGTACCTGGAAGATATTGTTTTAACAGTGCTGTTACATCTACATGGCTGCACTTGCGCATACGCCGTATCGGAAAAACCACTGGTTTCCAAACCAATGTTTATTCGCATTTTTACTTGTTTTGTTGTCCTCTACTCTCCACTTTCGTTTGTACTTAGAATAGTCGAACATTCTTTGTATACTGCAGGATCACCGGAAGGTATTCGTCTCTACACGACCAAGAAATCAACATTTTAAATAATTAAAAGAAATTGTACTCAATTTGTAAGTGCTTTGTTGAAATTAGTAATCTCTCTGCAGCAAATACCACAGTCTTATGAAATAAGTTTACGAAACTTTTGACAGCAATAAGTAAGTCTTCTACTTTATTGATTGTTCTTACAGTAAAGGATTGAAGGGGCCTTGTGATCACGCTGCCTCTGCACACTTTCACACCAAAGTTGTCAATTTAGACTCATTATTAGTACAAACTTACGAAATACGGGTTATTAAATGGTCACTGATTAGACAAGTCTATCATTTATTTACTCGAGCACAGTATATATGTATGGCTACGAGTTTCATGGGGTAAGTAAACAAAGGGGAGGTCCTTTCTTTTACTGGCTATTCTGCTAATTTTAGAAAATATACCATGTAAACAAGTTGAAGAAGATGTAGAAGATATTTTTGGGTAAGGTTATCTTGAAATATGTCCTCGGCTATTATCTCACCTAGCAGTAGGAGCATATTGACAGTATTTGAAAATCTTAATCGAAGGTTAAAGTTATCGTGGAAATGTACCGCTGTGTACAGTTACTGCGATAACAACGATACAATTCTTTCTTCAGACAACCGTTAAATTATGTCGAGTGTTAAATCGTAAATTGATTTATTTGGTTACGTGGCATATTGATTTGAAATATAGCACCATTAGTACATTCCTTCCAAGTTTTTGATATTATTTTTACATTAACATAACTTTTTGGGACTAATACACTCGCTGTAATTGTGGCTACATTGTTTGTCCAAATAAAATGTATGCACATGGTCGACACGTTTATTCATTTCCAAAGTACGTTTCTTTTCATTATTACTCCAACAGTAATACTTTTATCTTAAAACTTTCAACATAATGTTTATATTAACAAACCTATTTGGAGCTATTCAACTCATTTTAAATAGCTATGTTACGCTCGCATGATTTCAATGCCAAGGACGTATGAATATTATTCCTAGGTACATTTCTTACAAATTATTACAGTCTACATAAGGGGCTGAGGAGAAAAAATATTGTGGGGGGAAAATGTATACTAGAGGAACCGCCCTAAAATTGAGCGGAATTACATTAAATAATTGGAGTTGCTTAGTTATTTCTTCAATTTTAATGTAATACTTTGTGCTAAGAGAAATCAACTTGGTGGCTAAAAGGGTCATGTCACGTTTATGAACTTCTCAGAAACAAGCAATAAAAATAATTTTAGAAGAAAATTCCTAGATGTGTTTAAACTTCTCAATACTTGTGATATGTTCGTAGCAAATGTAATGATAATCATCAAGATTCGTCAGTTTAAATAAGATTTAATTTGCTTTTTTCTCAGAAGTTTACAAATGTGACATGGCCCTTCACCCACCAAGCCCTTCAATTGTTTGTTTTTATTTAAAAAGTTTATTTATGTGTTTTAATACAAATGAGTTTAAAGTGATAGAATAGCCCGCTTTACTTTAGACAGTAAATATAATTTTGTACTTTTACAAAGAAAACCTTTGGGAACTAGTTTTGCTGTTTTAATCTGGCCGCTTTTCTATCAAATTGTTTCGCTAACAGTATCTATTATAATGAAATGAGTACAAGTCAGTATTTTGTTCTTAGTAGGCTGCGGTATACTTGACAATGTTCTGCTTGAACTGCAAGTAATTACGAATAACGTTAGGGAACTAACTTTATCATCGTAACATGGCCTTGTTTGTAAGGGACAAGCATTAGCGGCTTGGTAGAATGTTAATGATCGTATAAAACTGAAATTTTTGAAGAGCGTTTAAAATATTCCTTCGTTTTTTTAAATAGCTCGCTCGGTACAAAATTTCACGCACAACAACACTAAAATAAAGTAAAAATATTCGTGCGGTGAGAGAGGCGCCTAAATTACCCGTCAAAAAATTAACTATAGTGTCTCAAGCGACGGTCGCATGTTGGCCTGAGGACACCAATTTCGAAAAAGTTAACAACCTCTTCAACTATGCCCGCTGGGAGGGAGGAGGGGGGATTTAGTCGCAAAATGTCACTAATACAGCAAGATTACAGGGCAAGAGGCGGTCATTACACGTCTTTAAGCAGGCGGGAGTCCTTTGAAGAGGCGCGTAAAGGCCCATTTAAACTATACCCAATATACTAACCCGCCTTGCCCATCGCTGTAATAACAGCCATAGTAATTTGTCTATCGGTGAAAAAGAGAGATAATTTTAATTCTTATTCACGCGATACTTAACGTCCTAACGAAACTCTGGAGGGAAAAGATGGCGGCGTATCTTCGAAGGCTTAAACACGGCAGATTAACTTGAGAGTGAACATAACATTTTGACCGAGGAATGAAATGTAAAGTTTTTACCATAAAAGGGCCAAAAATGTATAAGCGTTTGTGACGCCAATTTCAGAAGGTCGTTATTTAATTCCGTTCTACTAAACCGAGTTTGATGCAAAAAGTTCCACAATAGAGCTGGCACAAACGGGTCATGAAAAAATAATGGCGGTTGGAACGAAAATAAATCATATGTGCCCGAGCGGTTCAAAATAATTCCCACGAATCTTACAATATAAATTTTAATAACACATGTATTGGTGGTTGTCAAATAAAACTGTAGATAATTATACACATTTTGAAATTCAATAACGCATGCAGGAAAATTAAAATTTATACATAATAATTAAAATAATCGCTTTAAATTCTTCTCTCTATCAGAATTTTCGACACTGATACATCAAAATCCAAGCTTTATTGTTACTTTAGTTTCAGAGTAATTAATTTTTCCTTTTGCTCTAGATTTTAAATTATATATATATATATATATACACACACACACACAGACAGAGTTCAACCAATTAATATTCGGATTTCATATTTTAGGAAGTAAAAAGTTATTTTCATGTTCGATTTAAAAAAAACTACTATAACTTTTGAACACGGTTGGATATCCGCTAACGAGGCGCATTACAATGCATTGCGATATTAAAGCTATAGGTGCATGAAACCAAAGTGATTTAAGATTTCGTAATTTTTTTTCCGTTTACGTATGCTGCCACACATGTCCCTAATCCCACGAAATTGAAATTCTTTCATTTATAATTTAGAATAATATTGTCTCTCCCGGAGTAAATTTTTTACATTAATTAAATTTTTTATCAGTTCAATATAATCGTTTGTTATTGGTTCATGTGTTGCCCCTCAAACTCCATTAAAAATAATGCTTTAGTCTGATCTGAAATAAACATTGCAAGCGCTTGCAGGCTATCCTGTACACACTAGAAATCAATAATTTCTAACTAATAACTTTCCCACTACACTTCTTACGCTCACTCATCAACTCAGTATTGTTACCTATTCTCTCTAATACCCAAATTACTTAAAAATTCATAAATACTCAAACACTTAAAAACCATACACACAAACCCTGACATACAAAAACCAAAACGTAAACTGAAACACACACCTACCAACACACACATACAAAAGCACACCAAACCAACACACACACACAAACCAAACACGCGCATAAACCAAAAACACACACAAATCAAAACTCACGAACCAAAACACACACAAACCAAAACATATACAAACAAATATACACACAAACCAAAACACACACTAACCAAACATACATCACCAAAAATACAATCCAAAACACACAGCAAAAAGCCAAAAAAACAACACAAAAAAAACAAAACAAACATAAATCCAAACACACTCAAACCGAAACAAATACAAACTCAAACACATTAAAAAAAAACCGAAACACACGAACTACTAATACACGTAAACTCAAGCAAAAGGTATTTAAAACAAATATATGTTTTGTCTTTCACATATTTTACTAAGGATGGAAGCGTTTAAGAAATATATCAAAATTACGTAAAGTGTTTTTTTTGTTGCGTTTGCGGTTCAAAAGCGAAGTAAACAACTGCACTTATTAATATTAAGTTAAACTGGCATGCAGTGTTTCCTTCGTATCTCTGAAACTAAGGAATTTTAAGTGGCGAACCTGTAGTTTAATTTTTAGAAAATCTGCAGGAATAATTTGTTCAGAACCCTTATGTGGTTTTGAAACTATTTGAGCAATGCGAATGCATGTTATTCTGTGTGAATTTATAATATTTTGAACTAAGACAAACAGCTAACAAATCGAATATTTTATAGGAGTAAAATTTTTAAAATTGTCCAACAATTCTTATTTAAAATATTTATTTTCTTAGATTAGTGATTTCTGAACATGTTAAGTAATTACGCAAAATGAAAAAATACGCGTTCGTTATTTAACTCCAACAACTGTCACCGGCTAGGCAGGAAATCCCTTGAAGTTCACAAAAATGTTTTTGGATCGGTAAATTTTCTACCCGCACCCCCGCCCAACCAAAATATAAACAAACTTGCAGAGCTGACTACATGACGGAAGAAGCAGAGGACCTGCGATGCAAACAAACTGTAGGTGGTCCCCGTGCGGTTTGGTTAATTACCGGCTTGGACACATAGATGCGTTAGTTAGTTGGGTCTCCTGACACAGAAAGTCTCCTGCAAACACACCCACACATGTGCCTGAGCAACCAGGGATTTATAATCCTCATGATCAGAACTTGCTCCTTACCCTTTCCACCCATGGCATTGCACACTGTAAAAATATCTGCCTCTGGAGTATTCAAAAATAGGTCATGTTTGAGCAACCGGGGATTATGATTAGAACTTGCTCCTTACCCTTTCCAACCATGGCATTGCACACTGTAAAAATATCTGCCTCTAGAGCATTCAAGTATAGGTCATGTTTCCAGTTCATACCATAATATCCTTGGTATGTTTATCTGTGGTGAAGCGTTGATCTGTACCAAGGGAAGCAGTATATAGAAATGACTGTACACAACTCTTAAGTTGTCTGTGAAACGATTTTACTCTTAGAGGTGGGTTCTTTCTTCAGACAGTTGCACAATAGAAGCGAGGACCGTACTATCTATAATACGTCTTTGGTAATAAGACCGGGCGAGGCGGAGCAACGGTAAGATGTTGGACTCGCATTCGGGTGGAACTGGGTTCGATCCCCGATTCCGGCCATCCTGATTTCGGTTTTCCGTGGATTTTCTGAAATCGCTCCAGGCGACTGCTGGGAAGGTTCCTTAACAGACGCTATCAGGACATGGAGATTGTTTCATCGTTCGGTTCTTCACTCTTTAAAGTTAAAATCAAGTAAACGTGTCTCCATGTCCTAAAAAACACTATTCAGCTTCCCAATCGGATGCGACTGAAAACTCGAGCGTAGGCCCCCTGTTCCTGTCATTGTACCAAGTTCTGTGTCATAGTCTCTATTAACCTCTCTGTCGACGAGACATAAAGTCCACTTGCCGTGCCTTCAGTAATACGAAAATTGCCTTCTGACTCCTGCAGACGTGTCAATGCGACAAACTCATTCATAGTGTGTAGTTGAATCTTCGATCGCTTCCCTTGAAACGCAACCACGCTTCACCGCTGCTTTTTCGTTCAGTTTGAATCCCAATACCCTTAATTTGTTTTAAACTCCATTATACTACACAAATGAACCGTTTTATGAGTGCAATGTCGTTGTGAGTGAATGGTGCTGAGAATCTACAAACTTCCAATAAACAAAATATTTAAACACTAACCAATAAAGCGAAAGTGAATTTCGGCATGGTAATTAGCAATAAGTGCGTAACATACTTTTAGTTCAGCAAGACATACGTTCGAAATTGTGTATGTTTATTAAAATGCGTCAGTTTGAAATGCACCCTAATTAAAAGAACACATCAGCTCTACTTAACCAGAAAGGTTCTAAATTCCTATAAAATGTACGCCTGATATGGTAAGAGATTTTGTGACGTAAAAATGCTGCACTGTAAATATTTTACGTGTACTCTTTTCAAAGAACAAATGTTTATTTTTGTAAAAAAATTTATCTGTATTATTACGAGCAAAATCCTTAGAAAACACGTTGACTAGGCGATACAGAGAATATTACAAAAGTTTTTTCTTGTAAAATTTTTAAATATATGTTGGTGTCGGAACCAATTTCAGCCTTGTACATGTACATGGGTTGGGAAAAAATATGTTTCATTGATCATTGTTTTCTAATAACAAAACTGAACACGTATACAACTAAAACAGTTGAAGAAATAGTTTTTGCATGTAATTGTTGTATGTAGAAAAATTAACGGAAGAAACTGCTCCTTTTAGATTACTATCCACGAACTTATACCGAAAGACCATATAACTTACAATTGTTTGTAACTGTACAAAGAAATTACTTGCTAATAACAAAAAAAAATTATGTGTTCATAAAATTGGCGATAGCAATGCGCAGGGCCGTAGGTTACAATTACAGTGCCTTCAGAAAGATTTACAATAAATGATCGTTCGTAAAAATTCTTCATTGATAGATATGGCGAAAAAAATTAAATTTTCAAAAAACATGTGAAATAAATTCCTAAAATGTCTGTTTTTCGCTGACGCAAATACATATACAATGAAATGCATTACAAAATTACAAACATGTACTTTGTATTTTAACCAGGACTGCAAGTTTAGTTCAACGAAAATTTCCTAGGAAACCGTGTTTTAAAGATTTTATTTTTGACAGAGTAAATTTTGTAGTTGTCAATGAAAACGAATTTTTTTTTTGTTACAGATACATAAGCAGGGGATGACCGTTGTCCAACTAGGGTCAGTCGGAGCGTCATGGTAATGTTCCCACCATGACAACACACAACTGCATGGCAGAAGAACAGAATGCCAGAATATGCAGAAGCGAAGTTAATACAGGAGGAACGAGCTCGAGTCGCACAATCGGGAGTTCGTCGGTTGCCCAAGCGTCTGCCTTAAAATATTGTTACTAAACGGGCATTTAACAAAAAACCTTTATCTAATGCCCTTTACCCAGCAGGCGCTTATCTTTAAATGTTAATTTATCTTCAACACAGGCATTAGCAATTCATTTGTTCGGCTTATCGTTTGTTTTATCGTCGTTTACGACGAATGCGTTTGCCCAAAAATATTAGAACTTCTCTCATTTCCCGAAATCCCAAAACACCATTCGTTTGCCTTTTAATTGTTTACCATTAAGTAGTTTACCCTAGAATGTATTTCCTCTAACACTTAGAGCAAACTATTATAGGGAAAACTACGTGTAATCGCATAAGCTAGCAACGAGGTGGCACTGGACCCCAGTTCTACTGTCCGTGGGCCAGTCCCGGTCTTCTTGTAATAAATAAAATCCGAAATGCAGTTTACTGCTCATTCACCTTTTCTCTTTCTTTGTTATTCTTATTCTGTCATTTGCCCATTATTTTCCCTCTTCTCTGTCACCCTAATTCTTTTTCAATCGTATTTCTAATTTTTGCAGGTTTTTTTCAACAAAACCTGCCCTTCTTTCTAATCAGTGCCAGTGTGTCAATTTCTACACCAACATTCACCCTAATGCCACATTATAGATCAGCGGAATTTTGCACTTCTCTATCTGACTTTTGTGGCGAACGAATGCTGCTATTATCTTCCAATCAAAAGTTCTCTTACGACTACTTCTTGCAGTTACTGCACTGAAAGAAAAATTTTGTATAAAATCTTCCCTGCAAAATTATTTTGTATTAACCACAAAATAATTTTGTGGTGGCCACAATATTTTAATGGTGTCAACAAAATGCTTTTGTGGTGACGACAAAATAAATTTTGCAAGGTAAATACCCACAAAATATATATTAGTTGCCGCCACATTTTTTTTTCTGTGTGGCCTGCAATATGGCAGAATGCCATTCACCGATCAGCAACTTCAGACAGTACAGTAAAATATTTTTGTAGTTTTTGGCTCAATCTTAGTTTTAAAGCCCTTTGTAATATCTTGCCTTATCTTAAGTATTAAAGAATTCTGTCTTGATGTTTTTGTTGTTATTACTAAGAGTTTTTTTTCCAAAGACAAATTTTTCATAATACACTGTATATTTCTAAATTTCCTAAAATTGTCTAAATCTACTGTATGGCATACAGTAACATCAGACACACTAGACATAATGTAAGCACTGGCGCCTTCGTAAATGACGCCCGTATATTGCGAGGCATGTCGCGATGTCTGCAATCTCCGGTCGACAAGTTGCACCGGTATACAAACACGACCTGCTGTTCAGGTTGGGTTGGTGGCAGCCAGTTGCGTGGCTAATGTCTGACAGCTTAATAAAGACGTGAGACGTGCCCAGTTCACTTTTTATAGGAAGGGGCAGAAATACCTGCCCGGCAGGTGAATTTACTAAACACCAAACCCAAAAAAAATTCGAGAGAAACCGTGGTACACTTACTGCAGTTTTACATCACCACAAGACTTGAGATTCCAAAAACACTTATTTGCCATAAAAATAATTTTTTTTTACTACTGCAAGCTGCAAAACAAAATTATTTATATTTTACAGCAATGGCAAAAAAATGTGTTACAATTAAGATAGTTTATTAGACGTCTTTACGGTGGAGTTAGTTGTGGTATTTCCAACACAAGCTTAATGTTGGGGAAAAAATATTACCTTTGCTATAAATAAATTTGTATTATTTCCAAAGAAATCTATTCAAAGAAAATACGTAGTAACAACAAACATAAGTTTTTCATAGTTTTCTTTTCTGCAGTAAGACGAGGCAAATATGCTCGAAGCAAAGTCTATCTCTGTTGTAAAATAAAACGTTTTTACTGTGCAGCATGTCTCATTCGTTATCTCAAGCACGCCAATGTTTTAAACTGGCACAGAAAGTGGCCGGCGCTTCTTCCGAAATTACTCACAAGGCAATAGAAAACTAGACGGAATAGCTCAATAAGCTTATCAACATAGGAGATAAATTATTTTTAAATAGCGGTCGTGAGAATCTGCATTAGTGTAATATTCATGGACAGTAAGTTTTTTCCCCTAAGTATGGATGAATGATCTGCCCTTTTGATAAAGGTAATTCTGCGTCATGTGTTACAATGCTCTGTGAGTCTAATAATATATGGGTGGGTTAGTTGCCAGGTTGTGTAAGTCGCAAAAAATCGAAATGGACTTACACCACTACATAATTGCCTACATACTTACCAAATGGTGTGCGTCCTAGTCCACTACATTTTTCCATTGCATTACGTATTAAATGACATAGTCTCTGAAGATACAAACTTTAAATTCTCTCTCCTGAAATATTTGCATTTTGGACTTTCACCATTTGGCAACTAACCCACCCATACTCTACTTGCAGTTATGAATGTGTTTGTTTCGATCACTGAATATCATAACGTACTGTACTGCTGTGGACATACGCCATTGCAATATTATGTCAACCCAAAGTTTTAATATATAAATTTACTTAAAAGAAAAAAAGAGAAAACAAGCCTCGTTGACTGTAGTCTATAAACCATGTGCCGTTTGTTGGCACATGCTCGTTTGTTTGTTTTTGTTTTGTTTTGTCTAGATCGTCTATTCGTAGTGATAACTAGATAATATTTTTTATTTTGGCAAAGTTACTCCACCCCAGCACTGGTTATTTCTTTAATCTTCGGTAAACTTGTAATAATAGTAAACTGCTTATTATTTTATAAAGAAAATTTCAGGTAATTATTTATGTGCAGTTAAGGCAGTGTGGTTTACTTATGAAACAGTTCTTGTGTAATACTTCTGACCAATTCTAATCATGATCTGATCATATTTGTTTTCAAGTGAATCAAACAAATCTTTTATTGGTAAAATTTAAATTAAAATACCATGTTTTGACTATTAAAACACGTGTGTGTTTTAAAATATTTTGCTAAGGAAATATTGTTAGATACTATCGAAATACTATTTTGGTAACATCAAGTAGCTACGACTCTATGCCGGCCTATAACCTCTAGGCATTCCTTTGTCTCGACCTTGTTGTCTCTTGCACATCATGGCGTGAACATCAACCATACACTTAGTGTTCTTTCTCCGTTTATAATGTCATAATCCGACAAGTTTTCCGCCTAGGGTGAGTTTATTCTTTCAATTAATTATATTTTGCGCCCTAGTGTTACAATTTTTTATGACGTTCTTTAAAATTATATTTTGTTTGCTTGTTTAATGTAGCGGTCCCCGCCTTGCGGTTTCTACTCTTTGCTATGTAGAAGGAAGCCTATCCAAAATTTGAGGGATTTGGCTTGTCTACATCTTCCGATGTAGAAGAAATTTTATTTCTACTCGTCCTTTTGCTGTACTGTCATCGGTAGCCATGGGCGAGATGGAGAAGTAACATCTTTCGGCGGTGGCAAGAGTGTCCCCATGAAGGACAGCCAGGAAAGTCCAGCCAATATATTTATCTTCCTTCTCACGTCCTAACTACTTGATGTGCACACAGCTCTAATTATTCTATTTGAGACTTTATTTAATATTCGATCACAACCTCTGCAAAATTAATTGAACAACGAAAATTTTAAATTTGTTAAAATAGGTAATATTAAAATGTAAGTTAATTAATTTTTGTGTTGGGGATCCCCTTGTTTAACATAATTATGATATTCTTAAGCCATACGCTTAATGTAGTGGTCCCCGCCACGCAGTTTCTACTCTTTGCTATCTAGAAGGAAGCCTATCCAAAATTTGAGGGATTTGGCTTGTCTACATCTTCCGATGTAGAAGAAATTTTATTTCTACTCGTCCTTTTGCTGTACCGTCATCGGTAGCCATGGGCGAGATGGAGAAGTAACATCTTTCGGCGGTGGCAAAAGTGTCCCCATGAAGGACAGCCAGGAAAGTTCAGCCAATATATTTATCTTCCTTCTCACGTCCTAACTACTTGATGTGCACACAGCTCTAATTATTCTATTTGAGACTTTATTTAATATTCGATCACAACCTCTGAAAACTTAATTGAACAACGAAAATTTAAAATTTGTTAAAAATGGGAATATTAAAATGTAAGTTAATTAATTAATTTTTGTGTTGGGGATCCCCTTGTTTTAACTTAATTATGATATTCTTAAGCCATACGTGCTTTTCTTGATTTGTTAATGTACCATACTAGTTAATTTACATACACCAAATACTCATTGTGCAAAGAATTTATTGTTATCTAATCTACTGATCAAGTATTAAAAAAAAGATTTTTTTTCTGAATTATTAAAATTTTATTTACTAGACCTAACTAATTTCATAAGGTTTCATATACAGAGGCTCTCATGCTCCAAATTTAAAATTAAATTAATTTTTGTATGGTATATTAAATTAATTATCTTTAATGTGAAGTGTTGGGGAAAGGAGGCTCGGCCCTTTCTCTGATCTATAATAGGGAGCACCGATCAACAACTTGTGTCCACGTTAGTACTGTTTTCCCATTTCTTTGCTTGGCTGGCCTAGGAGCTGTCTTGATCGGTTTACCCTATTGGTTTACCCTTCCTGGACCTCCTAGGTTGGTTGGTAAAGTTTGGGGAAGTTCCACCCACCAGTACAACCAAAACAACAAAACACGAAAGATCCTATAAGGAATTAATCAACAAATAATTATTAATATTAGATAATTGGGACGACATAATATTGCAATGGCGTATGTCTACAATAGCACAGTACGTTAATCTGTCCCATTACGAGAAACATTCAAACACATTAGTGAGTAGGTCACAGGGATGCGCAATGGTACACTGCGTGATTGGAATAACTTAAAGGGGTAAATGTGTTTAAATCTCAAGTTAATTTTTGGTTTTTAATGTCATGACAAATTTTTTATCCAAAATAAATATAAAAAACTGACAATATGGAGATTTTATAAATGCCTGAATGTAGGTAGAGTATTCCAGGTCAACATTTTTGCTACCGCGTGTGTTTTTCAATTCTATATTAATGGATATGCCTAGCATTCTTTGTCATTTCTTGTAGAATTCCACACGACTGATATTGTTGGTTCATAACTGAGGGAATGTTTTACAACCACAAAAGGGAAACGGTAGTTGAAGGGACATTTCTGCATTCATCAAATGCAAATGACCACACAAAACCTTAATTTTTTTTCCTGTCCTCTGGATTTTTGTATGTTAAATGATAAAAGTTATTACTTTAACCAAGCATTTAATATTGCAAAATTTTAAAAATACTTTTCGGCTAATTTGCATAAAATAAAATAAAAACTATTTTGTATTCAAATCATAAATGCGCGCATTACTCAGTCGAAACATAATTGATTCCAGATTTACATTAGTCTTTAGATCTTGACATTAAATGTTCCAAAGAAATGTTTTAATTTCCTAGCCAAAGTATTGTTAAGAGAAAAATAAGTGTTTTGAAATACATTTATTGGTTTTGCTATGACTTATTTGGTGGTGTGCTGTGTGTCATTTTCGTAAGTCTTAAGGTAGTACTTGTTAGTTGATGTACTGCATCACAGAATTTCGTACTAGGGCTGATTCTGCACGTCTATATTTATTTTACATTCCTGAAATATTATCCACATTTTTGACATTTCGTTTTCCAAGTGACAGTCTAATACACAATTTAACATTTTCAGAAAATACGTTGTATGCATATTAACTCATCTTTACAACATAACTATTCATAATGGATGTCATATCGATTGCACACAATTTATCAGATTTTTCCTAAAAAGGTTTTCTAAGCTTTTGCAAAAAGAGAATTTGGCCTGGAAAGTACCCATTTATTTACGAGGAATTATTGTGCTGCCACACTTAATTATAATATTCCGTTTAAACTCTTCCAGTATCTTTGTAATCCCAGGACCTGACACGATTATTTATTTCATCAAAGATAAGACATATCACAATATTTCTTATCTTCCAGAAAACGTCAGATAATAAGGATGTTATTTATTACATAACAATAATAAAATGTGTAATAGATTAACATTTAGAGCATGAAATGTCAAAAATGTTGACATGCCTTCAGGAATGTTTCTAGCGGGAAAAGTAATGCATATTGAAGATCAACGTGTAACCCTTATATGTCACACATCATCATGTTAAGCGCTCATATCTTTTACGAATAATATAACTATGCACTCGGACCTCGTCCGACGCGAGCAACGGGAGACTTGGCAACGTTTTTTTCCCTCAGCTGAAGACGTGCGCGAAAAGCGTGTAGGTGTACGCGAAACCGGATTTTCACGTCTCGAGGCGAGTGCGTGTAACTACGCTTAAAGTATGTAGCAGATTGTTCTGTAAGCGATTACATGACCGCCATTCACGAGAGTCAGCTTGTTTATTTATCGTAGCAGTTCCAGGCTTCGATGTGTAAACAGGTGTTTCAGAAATACTTTTACAAACTTGGAGGGTAGGTTCCTTGAACAAAATGAAGTTTATACAAACGTAGGTATGGAAATCGTTCAATTTTGTGTTACTTATGAAAGTTCAGTTCAATATATTTAAGGTAACCGATATAAAAATTTATTTTGTTAGATAACTGATTGAAGTTATGGATACAAGTTTGTATCCTCTACTGCGGATGTGAGAGTCATTTGACAGGGTGTGACAGTGCGTGATCCGACGTGTGTATGTGAGGGAAGAGGATGTTAGTTTGACGGTTTCTCATATTAGCTTCGGTTAAACTGTCATAAAATAGGAAACTCACAGTAAATGTTCATAGTGACATATTCTTGCTTCCTCACACACATGCACACGTCGGATCATGCACTATCGCGGCCTGTCAAATAATTCCGCATCCGTCATTGAGGATAAAAGTAAGATAATCAGCATACTTGTATCCATAATATCGTCCATTCATGTAACAATATTACTTTTACCACTGGTTACCTTACGAAACATTAAACTAAAGTAATTATACACAAAAACTAAGCATTTCTGGATCTATGAATATATGGACATTTTTTTTATTGTTTTGGTGTAGGAATCCGCCCTCCAAGTATTTCTGAAACAACCTGTGTGCGATGGACGGTGTGTTTTGCAGCACAGTTTATTCACAACGTAACTTTGAGTTTATAACGACTTAAGAGTTAGTGAACGCAAGCTTTTTTATTTTTTTTTACGTTCAAAGCACTGAAACGGAGAAGGCAATAAGTCGAATATAACACGTCCGTCAAACACATTATCGCCTCTAGGCGCGGAGTACCAAACTAGCGTGCGATGTTTTCGTAGAAACAGTTTTTCAACGGGACTTCAAGCAATGACCCTGTGTTATTTAATTTGTAGAAAGTATGTGATAAAGTCCAATACAAGTTTCTATGATTTGGTTACCCGATTACGGTTGATACTTTCTCAGCGACAGAGCAACGTGGAAAAGTCATTTATAGGACTTTTGAGGACCTTACAAATCATGTTTTTAATTAGCAGACGACATTTTTAAAATCATAGCAACACAGTTCGAAGTGTGTCTTTTTTTCGTCGATAAACGCATTGGAAACATTTTTAATAGTTACACAAGAAAAAATACTTTTCGTACCAAGCTACACCATGTCTCACACACAACGTCCACTTACTCTTAAGAGTGAAGAGACATATATTCTATCACAGATCTCAAATTTTATATTGCCATGCCTCTGCCTCTCCTAATATTTATGAAATAATCTTCGGCCAATATCCCTCTCAAACTTTTTACAACCTAAATTTAGTACATTAATGTGATCTTAAGAATGATTTTCACAATGAGGGTGTACGAAAAATTCGATGGTTTTGTACGACTTGCGTAATTGCTAGTGAATGTTACTGAATAGCAGAAGATCCACAGTGATATAAAAGACTAGGCATGAGAAAATGAGCAACGAATATGCGAAGTAAACAAACAAAAGAAGCCAGAAATAGCCTCAGTTAAAAAAAAATGCAAATAATTCCGAAACATGAATATAATCGGCATATAACGGAAACAAAACTTTAAGTGATCGCCTGTATTTTCTTTGTAGTATTTCATCCAACAATTTCTTCGTTGCCATGTAATTTGTTTTGTCCTTGTCTGTTTTATTTTTATATTTATTTTATTTTTTTAATGTTTTAAATATGCACCGACTATATTCCCATTTCGGAATTATTTGTAAGTTTGTTGACTATTGCCATTTCTCGTGCTTAGTCATGTTATGTTGCCGTGGGTTTTCTGAAATTCAACAATATTCGCTTGCAAAGGCACGTATTCAATAAAACGTTGAGTTTGTAATGCATTTTTGTTTTATTGATGCTACAATAGATATATTAGAGTTAGAAATTTTTCTTCATGTAAGAAGGTCTACAAAAGTATCATCTGCGGATTGTTGAGCCTTGATTTTCGATAGTAAGTGACAAAACTATTTTGACCAAAATTTACTCCTTTGGCACTCTCAATCCCTCTTACAGTTACGAACACGTCGCTGGTCGTAATTGTGCTAAACTTGTGTGAGGTAAAAACAACCAGACGAATGTTAGAAACATTATTTTATCATATATATATATATATATATATATATATATATATATATATATATATATATATATATATATATATATATATATATATATATAAAAGTGTGTGTGTAACATTTGTCATGTGATCATTGTACTAACACGAAGGAATAATATTAATTTCAAAGCACTGGTATTGACTGTATGTTGCTCTTCATTTACATAGTTCTGCTGTTTTTCTCACAACGAATGATTAAAACGATACCCTATCTGAATTGAACGAATGACAATGAATTTGTGCAAACTACACATATTATAGTATTATTACTTAAAAATTGTACATTTAACAGGAGACGCGTGTATCCGTATTTCCCTAAAAAATAAAGTATTTACAGAATAGTACGGTAAAGAAGAACAAACATCCTAGCATGTGTAGTGCAAACCTGTCTCTGATGATGAAATTGTTTTTGGCGTGATGCACGTTTACAAAGTACCATGCTTTTAGAAGCTATAATTGCCTATTTACATTAAACGTCTTAGAATAACATCCTAAAATTGCCAATTCAGCCCTTTTCACTAGTAAAAATCTGTAGATGAAAATTTTTTTTGGAAACTATGGATGTGCAGACGCTACGTACAATTTTTGTTGTATAATTTTTGTTGCGGTTTTTTTAATACATGCAAGTTATAATTATGTTGCATTACTATTGTTCGTACTGCTAGAACTGCAATGAGTGCACGTAGGCTTTAAGGCCTGCTGTTCTATGTTCTCCACCTGTCTCATGGTCTCTAAGCTCAAGAACTCTCAAAGTACTACATTTATAACTCAGAAGAACCATTAAGCCAATAAGAACTACCTGTGAATAGGGAAAATGAAAGAAAAACAGCTTTATCAGAAATGTCATATTTGTTTATTTATGTTTGCCACCATATGAGAGATTTTAATAAATTATTCCTCCGTTCACAAATATAACCGCATAAATAACAGCACAGACAACATTTCTGGGAAGTGCCTGTCCGTTCTCAGAGTCACTGACTGGGATATAATTAAAAATAATTTAGTTCTTGGTCCAAAAGATACGTGATGTCCATTCGTTTATTATTTTTTTCCTTGTTTATGTTCGGTCAATCATATGTTTCTAAAGTTTGTGAAGTTAAAACGACAAGATAATTTACCTCCACGAAGCTTCTTTATTTTGTCTGGCATAATACAGCGTTATGAAAACTATAAGAGTGGTGAAACTAGAATTTATAAATTCATGGCCATCTGGGGTGTAAACTCCGAAGCTCTCGCGTCAGGCGGAAGGATACAGGAGGCGTGTGCAGCTTCAACCTGTCAAGAACATTTTTGGCCTCGTGCGTGAGCAAAGAAGATGTCAGTGTCAGGCTTATTAATAAACAACACGCCAGACTCTTCAATCTCGACTATATCTTCATCTACGCCTGTATCCGAGACATCGGACCGACCACGCCCACCTCTTAACTAGGCAAAAACTCGGCCGGAGCACTGATCAATTCCCAGTTCTGAATACAAATGTTACCTGCATGATCGTTTAGAGCCGACGTGATTTTTTTTTACTATGCGGACAAGTTCCCTGTCGTGTAAGAGATGCGCGAATGTGATTGGAGCTGCTGTGACGGTTGACTGACGACAACGCTACGTTTCCTTCGTGGCCACATATTTAACTACGCAAATCGGGAAATAACATTCAGATACGTCAGTCTACATTTGAATACAGAATATTTGCAGTCTTTTGGCTTTCAATAATACAGACTCACTTCAATGAATAAAATGCATGTTTCTGCAATTTATTTAACCATATCGATTTAATATAAATCCGTCAAAATACTGCAATACAACCATAGTATTAAGTTTAAATTTTATATGATGATAGTTGTGTAACTTATTTAGTAAAATTTTACGTTTTAACAGCTACAACTGAAATACATAATTATTGTTTTTATCAATTACTTCTTCAGTTGAAATCTTTAATTAAATGTTTCATGTAATTGATTAAGATACATTAGAATATTAAAATAAAATTTTGTTACATTTTGTACTAGTAGTCCAGCTAGACCTACATGCCAAAGGAATAGACGAAACATTACCTAAATAATATCCATTAAATTTTGATATGATTACGAGTTCGTATGAAAGTAAGTCATATATAACTGTCCAAAAATATTGTATGCTTATAAAAGCTATATCAAAGATAAAACGTGTTTAATAACGTTTTCAATTCCAAATCGTTCTTATAATAAAGCCACAAGAAGCAAAATACACGTTTTATCGCCTTTTCTATAGTAATGAACCAGATTTTACTCCGGTTGAAGTTTATGTGTTTTATTTTCGAAATTAAAGGAACATAAAAATGATACGCCAATACGTATTATGCATCTAAAATCAATATTTGGTTTGTTCCAAACCTATTATGTGCCATATTTATTGGCGACATTTAGTTATAACGGAAACAACTTTCGTGCACTTCAAATTTATTTGTTGGCGGTAATCCAATCCAGAAATCCTCAGTTAAGTGCTCTGTTTCTGAAGTTTTTCTGATTATCATTTTTAATCCTAAATGATAGCATATATAAAAAATCGGTTTGGATGTGGGCATGCATGGCGAAATGTGGGGAGGGGGACAGGAAGGACGCGTCCCTCAAAAAATTGTTTAGGGGGATTTTCACCCCTCCCTCTCGAAGATAATTGTGAGAAATTTTCTTCTGAAATTATTAATATTACTACAATGGATACATTCAAAGTTTATGTAATAACTTCAATAATAGACATAATTTTGCACAACAAAAATTTTGTAAAATTTGACAGCTACTTGTTGACAATAATTTTTAAGCATTTATTATTTGTGGTACAGCGCAAGGCAAACTTTGCAGTATAAATGGTGAAATTCTAATTTCCAGCTTATTTTAGAACATAAATTGTCTTGCAATTTGTAACAAATCACAAAATATATTTAAAAAAAAACTGTTGTCCACAAGTAGCAGTCAAATTTTACCGAACTTACATGAAACAGAGTATACTTTAATTTTGTATTATGTGTTGTCAAAATACTTACATAAAGCCAAATGTTTAAGTACCCAATTGACTCTCCTCCCGCACTGTGAGGTCAGGGTTGTCACGAAGACCACATTGTTCTGATGGAGGGATAGGGAGAGGGGTTTGTAGGGTGGTGACTGTCACCTACATGACAACGGCCTCCGCCCCGACGAATAGTCTAGGCGCGATGCAGCTCGTAAAACCACGGGTGGCGACAGTATTGTCCCCGAGCCTACGTCATCTGCCCGTCCCTGAACCAGTAAACCGGCCGTAAACCCAGATTTACGAGCGCAACACGGGACACGTGATGGAGTATGGCGGCTTGTTTCACGATTAGACGGGAGGGGGGAGGTAGAATAGCGGCTGCGACAGGGCCGCAAACTGAAGGGGGTACAAACCCAGACAGCGGGACAACCGAGGATGAAAGCTCTCGAGAAAAATTATGCCCACCATCAAAATAAAAACACAATCTGTTCCCCCGCGGGAAAAGGCTGGGCGACAACTTACCCGAGGTTTCTAAACGGGATTACCATAATATTATAGCAACAACATATAAATTCCAACTGCGTTGCTTCGAAACTTGCGAGAGTTATTATCATTTTGCAATTTCTTGTCTTCCAGCATGAGCAGGAACATAACATGTGGACAAATAACGTAATGGACAGGATAACGGAATCTACAAATATTTTACGATGAGCTACACAAAAATGTAAAAAAAAAAAAGGGTCATTAAAAACCTAATACTACAAAATGACAACACATTGATCATAAATGTTCGCATTGTCCACAGACTGTTCTACCGCAAATACAAAACAACTTGTTTGGCCGAACAGACAGGCAATGTTACAAAATGTAACCGAAATTTGGTCATTTGAAAGTTAGAAAAAATTACAAGAATTCGCGTATCTCTGAAGGATTGAAATGCGGCTGTGAATTGGATTCATCTTTGAAAAACATCCGCTACAGCAAAACTCGGTCAGAGCGAAGTCTTTAAAAGTCAGACCCATTGGCTCATGTACCGTAGAACATATAAGAAAGACATATCTGCTATGTATTAAGGTTCCTGTCTGCCTGCTCTTGAAACGAATTGCAGCGAGTTACAAGTTATAATCATATTTGGGAGAAAAATCTCAACGCGCATTACGTTTGTACATCTATATATAAAAAAAAACACGTTCCAATCAATGTTTGTATCAGTTTAAGAATTACGATCGCTTATTGATAACACGTCTTTCAAGACCCTCAAAATGGTTAAAAACAGCTTTTTCAAACTAGGAAAATTCCAACCGGATTCGAAAAACACAATAATATAAATAGGCGCTTGAATTTGAACCATAAGTATCGCAGATAAAATAATATGGTCACCTCACTTAAAGCCCCATATGATAATGAATAACAGTAAAGCTCTGCGCGCCAGTTGCTGGGTTTGTGTGTAGAGGCGATAATGCATTACATACGCCGACCGACGTCACTGTTAAGGGCGCGGTCTACCACAATTTTCATCACCATTTATTTTTATTTTTTATTTGTACCAGATATTTTTTTTTGCTTATTTTAGACACAAAATGTGACTAAATTTGACTCTTAAGAAATTTTTTTTATCACTCATAGTTTTCGCGTAATGGCTTGTTTAAGTCATATTTTAAATGTTTCCGTTTTAAGGACTACACTAAAACAAACTGATATACCAAACTAAAAAAAAATCACAGTGGATAATGACATTCCAGGCTACAATGTCATGCTTATAAAAATAAAGAATACACATTATTTATATTTAAAAAATGCTGAAACTGAAAATAAAAATTTCAAATAATTCAATAATTTTTATGAGAGATAATAAAATTTCATAATAGGCCCTACCTAAATTTAGTCACATTTTGTGTCTAAAATATGAAAAAAATTTCTGGTACAAATAAAAAAATGGTGATGAAAATTGCGGTATACCTCACCCTTACAGCTCCATCGGTTTTGTGTTTCACATACACCATCGCAGCCTACCTAGATAAGAATTTTAAGGAACCATCTCAACATTAAACTACATGAAGTCTGGATGAAAACAGTAAAATGCACGGAAAGCCTTACATCTGGAGTGCCGGACTGGAAATCCAACTCGTAGCCTCGTGAATGAGAGGGCAGTGTTTTACCACTGCACCAATTTACAAGCCTTTCACGTTTAAGTGAGAACTTTTTAAGACATTTCAATCAAGGAAGATAATCGGGAAGAAAAATTTGTTTAGGTCTTGGAAATTTACATATGCTCAGAACCAAGATTTTGATGAGAAATTTTCTTCCACTACTTGTTGCCGATATTATATTTCACACATTGAGCACGTATCGCAAATCCGACACATAAATATGTTGAAAATTGTATTTACTATGCAGGCCAACATTTCAGGAACAAAAATACTATAATTTTAGCTAACTATCGATTGAATTTTTAATTAAATTAGTAATAAAATACGATTTTTTTTGTTTTGAAAAAATAGGCATTTACATTAAAAGTAGTTTTCAGTCACCTATGTGGCGGTTTTAGATATATGTTCTCCTTTAAGATAAACTGCGTAAGTAGTTGTCAATGACGCGTTGCCGTAAGCAAGAGCCTTAACCATAGCAATGTGAGGGATTTATGTGTTCAGTTACATAAGACTGGGTTAGTCACATAGCCTATCGAACTTTCACAAACGCCACCACTGACTTTTTTATTCATCTCGGTGCAACGCACATTACCGTACGCTGAATTTTTTTTTTTTTTGTTAAAATTACAAGGCAATCCTTTGTAGTTTTACAAGTTTTAAAAACGCGCAGCATTTTTCCTTGTAAAATTATTTGTTTATTAAGTTCCAAATATTGTATTTGTAAAGAAAGCTTATGAAAAAATTGTTGTCTACCAAAATCATATTTACTAAGAAAATTACATAGTTATACGAAAATCACATCACCTGGGAAGCATTTTCCTGGAATAAAATTAGTTTTCGTAATGATTGCACGCTCCAAAATTAAAAAAAAATGTATCACTGAACTGTACATTGAATGCGTACAAATAACAAAAACTCTTACGAAATGTAAGTCAAGGTGGCCTTGTGTAAAACGCGTTAAGCGTGGGAATACGGGTTCAAATCTGATTACCCCTATGAACTTTTTGTTTATTTTCAAAGTTATTTTATGTAAAATTAATTTACATAAATTTTACATAGTAAATGAGTTAAGTGTAAAAATTGGTATTTAATTTTTTTTTTTCATTATTAAACGTACAAATACAAGGCAATGGCCAAGTTTCACCGACCTCTGTTAGTCATTTTATATTTGTTAAAGCGGATTAACATAATATTTTACAGATTAAATTGTCTGTTAATTAACTTTAACAAATGTTAAATGCTTAACAGCGGTTGGTGTAACTGGCCATATACCTTGCAATTTTACAAACATACGCTTTGTATTTTTACAAAGAAACCCACTGTAGTTTTAAAAGGAAATTCTTTTAGGCAACTGAGTTTCCAAAGACTCTCCTTGTAACAGTACAAAAAAATTACATTGTTTGATATTTACGGCTGTTATTTTCAATACCGTGGAAACTATTTTCAAAAAGGTATTTCCTTGCCTAAAATCACTCGAAAAACTCGACTCATAATGTTTTCCTTTATCCCTAAAGAAATATTTTCCTCGACAGAATGCAGAAAATTGTCTTACTTGAAAAGCGATATCGTAACAGGTGATAGACTCCTTCAAAATACAATACAACAAATACCATAGCGTTGCTCGTGTCAAACCTCCGAAGTAAGCAGTGCATTTAGTATCAACTGGAACTCCATTCTGTGACGGAGAAAAAAAAATTGTAAACTCTACATAGTGAGATTTGACAACAGCGGTAGGTACTGTTTGCTCTTCAGGGCGAGTCTACGTTAGAGATGATCCAGATATAGGTCATTCGGGATAAAGTGGGCACTAAAAATGTAACATTTGAGAAATATCACAAGCCGTTACTGCATATAATTCAACATTAAATATAGTTGCCTGACTGCTTGTATGGTTGGCAGCAAAGTTAAGCATTGTAGTTCGGTACAGTTTCAATTTTAAATACTACAATACGGTAACAAAGTCTACAGAAATCTACATACTTGTATTTTATACAATTAATCATTTTTTAAATCAAATTTCATAGTTTCCTACTGACTGCGCAATTTATATCACACGCGCAAACATTAAGTGACGTGTCAAAAGATGTTAGACATTCCTCATCGTTTGCCGTCACGTGCGGAAATACGTGGATTGGCTGGAAACGGAACTTTGGCAGGGCACCTTTAAGTGCTCACTTTATCCCGAACTGCCTATACGTCAACATCGTTTACGCGGTCGACTTGCTGGAAGCATCCAGCGACGCGGGAGAGATGGCTACAGCAGCGCACGCATGGACAGCCCTGACTCCAGAGGCCAGGGTTCACATCCCCGCGGGATGAAGACGACGCTCGATGAAGCAAGCGAAGATGACATCAGCGGTCGTCACGTGACCTCGGCCTGTAAGGAGGCAGAGCATCTATTCCTCTCACCCTCTTCACGCCTCTCCCCCCCCCCCCCAAACCATCGCCAGGGATCAAACCTAGCTATCACCAGCGCCCGACCTGGCCTTAGGCAACCAACTCAACAACACGAACTGATGAAAAACAGCCACGAAACCGAACTACAGGTCGTTCGGGATAAAGTGAGTACTAAAAATTTAACCTTTGAAAAATATCAACTTGAGTATTCTCACAACACGATGAGGGGACACCGATCGCACGTCATGAAGGGTCGAAGTGCCGGGAGGGGGGGTGTCCGTGGGCCCTCCTCCTGGAAAAAAATTGGTTTCAAATTGCAAAATAAAGCAATATAAGCAGTTTTTGTACCCAAACTGTAAACATAAAACTGCACATTTTATATTGTAGCAGTTCATTTTCATTTTGGAAAGGGGGGATACATCCCGATATTCCCCCCCCCCTTTTTTTTTGTTTCGCCCATGATCACCAGCCTTCACTACATATAATTCAACATTAGCTATAGTTGCTTTACTGCTTGTATGGTTGGCAGCGAAATTACCTAATATAGTTCCATGTATTTTCCTATTTAAATAAGACAACCACGAAACAAAATCAACCAAACCTTCATGTTCATATATTATATAGTAAATAAAAATTTTTATCAAACTACATGCACACTTTATCTTACGTGCGCAAAATTCAAGTGCCGTGTCCAGAGAGGTTAGGCATTTCCCATCGTTAGCCGTTACGCACGGAAAGATACGAATTGGCTGAAAATATAATTTTAACAGGACTTTTCATAAGTCACATTTTATCCCGAACAGTCTACACACGTTTAAACAATAATAAAATTTTTTTAACCTGTAGTGTAAAGATCCATGAAATGATTATCTGTACAATCTAATAAAAAAATTTTTTACTACAAGGATTTTAAAACATGACATTGTATTATTTTCTATAAAAGTTTCAGTTTAATTTAACACAAGTTCTGTGTTATACTTTTTGACGTTATAATGTAAAAAAAAAGGAAGTTATGTGGGTGATTAGGGTACGGGCGTAAGTAATAATAATAATTTTTATTATGATTATGAAAATAATTATATGTTGTTAATGTATAAAGCACAAAATTAACGCGCAGTGTTTTTGTTTTTTGCTTTACTCAACTGGACTTTAAAATATAACCCTAAAATATTATTTGTGGTATGTGATAATGTCAAACAAATTAATCTGTATTTCTATTTTCATAAACTAAGTTTTTATTTTTGAAATCACAGTGTTTGAAAATTCGTTTTTAGAATTTTAAAGGAACCCCAAAACATGTTTTTTATAGGATCGAAAAATTTGTTTTATTATATACAAATACTGTTAGTAGTACGTGTTCTTTAATATATAAACATATAGGGAACGTGTTTAGTTGTATGGTTTCAAAAATATTTTCTATAGACAACTAGTTGCCCCCGGCTTGCGTTGCAATACCAATTAAATGTTTTGGGTAATTCGTTCTGCCCCTCTACCCCTTTATGTTCCGCCTACCTATCCCCTCCCCCTGCCTGGCCCAAACAATTTCTGATAGGAACCTACGTACAGCAATTCAGCTAAGATTTTTTCTTATTCAACAAAATTTTTGGATATTCCGTTTTGTCGTCCTCCCCCCTCAAAAAACAAAGTTAGGTTTATTTTGGCAGAAACTTTTGCGTGCGTACGTTCGACAATCGATTCGTATGAGTGGTATAGCAACGCATAGAATACAAAGAAACATTTATTTTTGTACATTTTATTACAGTCACTCAACAATTTATTCTGGTTGTAACCATCCAAATGCATTTTGTAGCAAATATAATTTCTCATAGCAGTGGGAAAAATGAAGACCACAAAATCACTCCATGTATCAGAAGGTCAGTTGCCGTTAACATTTTTGTCTCCTTTTGTCATCCACATTATACTCACAACAGAACTATGTTAGAGTCTGCGAACGATCGTTTGTATAAAACGATGATGTTAAGTGAATGTTAGCCGATACTAATAAATTACCACGTCGTCAGCACTCATTTATCATGCGTGAGGACCGTGTCTGATGTTATCTTAAAGAGAACATTTCTGCATCACTGGCTTGTCATGTCCAACCTTTCATCCAAAAAAATGAAAGTTGTTTTTCTAGTCTTCACCAACATGTCACTTCCAACATCACGTGTTTCAGGCTTCACAAGCTTCTGGAGGCAAACACTGAAATTAAAATATTTTATGTTTATAATTTTTAAATGATATAGTTAGAACATGCCCCTGCAAGTAGTATATATTACAGTATTATACATAGATTGCGTATTTGTACGAAGAACGTTATTTTAAATCATAGCTGATGATATTTGGACAAAATAATTTTTAAAAATGCGGTAAAAATAACGAATGAAACACACTACTTGATTACGAACGACTCTTTATTTCGTGTAAACGTGATTCGTTTGGTACTAGATGGATTTACTTAAACAAAATGGAATTAAAAGCAGATTACATATAATATATCGTTTAAGATACGCTAGAGACGTTTTGCTTATTAATCGCTACTTCGTGCTGCTGCACCTTTGACGAAAGCTTTTGGTCAAGTCTTTTTCAAACGTGATACACAAGAAAATTGTAACCACTGTACAAATTATTACATGAACACACACTTGTCGTTTATTTCCTGTTAATATAAATAAACAAGGGAAAAAATTCTAGAAAGAGGTAAATGAAGATGGAAATAAGGAGGGAGCAAGTAACCATATTGTGGCCATTTTAGTAATTTAAAAAACGTGCAATATTAAATATTTTATCACGGTAACATTTATTTATTTGATTTTCATAGCTGGCATTTTTGAGTAGACAGCTTTTTTTGTAATCTGTAAAGTTACAAATAAATTATTTACTGCAAAGTAAGAAGATTTCCCTGTGACCTAATCACAATTTAGATCTGAGGCTTTTATTTTAATTTGGATTAAATAATGGCATATATAATAAAAATAGGTATGGATTTACATAAACTCATTACATAAATGTTAGTGAATCACCCTTAAAGCTAAACTCATTCAAAAACTTTTCAAGTTTAAAATGTTCTACATAAACTACGTCAGAAATTCCATACAATGTAACAGCTGGACTGATATCGTCGACAATTCTAAAGCATGCCAGAATTATGTAATATGGAAATGTTGTAACACTTTGTACTCTGTAATAAAAAATACAGTTTTGAGAAGCTGATAGAGTTTCGTCACTAATTACTAGAAAAGTGTTAAATTCGCGTTTTTTCTGCCCCTAAACTAAACTCAAAAAGGCTGTATGCTAGTTCGACGTTTCCCGCTGGTCGATAATATCACAACCTGCCTTAGATAATGACATACCCAATAATTAGCAGTTCCACGGTAAACTCGCCAACCTTCCGTAAAATGACAAAATTTTGGTCAGCACTTAACATCGCTGTCATAAGCGCTGGTGATGGGTGACATGAGGGGAGTATGGTGCAGCGCTTGGATGAATGGACAAGGAAAACGGGAGATCCCCGAGAAAACCCGCCTACCCACAAACCGAATACTAATCGACGTAAACCGACAAAACTCAAGATATTACTTCATGGCAATACGGCTAACAAATCAACGGTAAATGAGAGTTGATACATTCAACCCAAACGAAAATGAAAGGGGTGGCCACCTTTAAATTGCTGACAACTTTTTTAACGTAAGCATAATTCAACATTTCAAAGTGTATTATTGGATAATGTGAACTTAGTAATAAAAAAGGTCCTCTTGCAGCGACTGTCTAGGACTCATAGTTTTCGTGCAAAAAGGACGTGACGTTTTGGCGTGGATACACAGAGCCTGGTGCACAGATGACTACGTGATATTTACAGTTAATCTCCACCGTCACCTGAGCGGCACTGCGGAATAAACGACACTCGTGTACGTAGTGTTGCCTACACACTAGGCTCTGTGTCATCGCAGAGTTCCAGATAGCAGGGTGTTTGTAGAATTTCGTGACCGTGGTACGCTTCCCAGCGTAAATGTTGTATCCGAACGTCCCGTACAACAAGTTCTTAATGAAGTTGAGAACATTCTTCAGGTACTAGAACGCAGCCCAACAACTAGCTCGAGACGAATTGCAACACAGCAGCTGTCTATCAGAGCAGCAAAATGCATTGAAGTTGGTGGTGGAGTGTTTGAACATTTTTTGTGAGGAAATGTACACAATTAAACAAAACATACGATAACAGTATCGTGATTTACCGTCTCCTGCATATTTCCCGTTCCTTGTTGTTTTCATTCGGTTTCTCTGAAACGGTTAAGAAATGGGCATATGTTTATTAGAAACATTTTGTTCAGAATCACCAGTACTATCACCCCTTAAAGCACGTACCTTTCCTCCCGACTCACCCTGTATATTATTTACGTACCTGCTGTGTAACTCTACTGGGGATGCAATATTGAGCTATAGGTAGAGACTGGAAAATTTCGGGAATCAATTACCTACAGGCTAGAATCCATTGTACTAAGCACACTGAAGCAACGACTATTTGTCCACTAGCTGCTACTCAGTGGAACAACAGACAATGAACGAGTAGATGGGGCTTGTGTATGCATAGTACAATAGCCTACAGGTCATTGAGGACTTAACATTCGTAAGGGGCTAAGTGCCAAAAGTTAAGTTTCGAGACAATGACGAAATCAGTTAATTGCGACAAACAAATGAACAAGGAATTATCCAAATGCGTTCACATAGGCTATTTCTTAAAATAGGAAAGTAGTAAATAGGAGCTATCGAACAATGACTAATACAAAACACGTATGAACATCAATATATATATTTTTCAATGAATAAGAGTGCGTTGATGTTACTCCATTAATCTAATTGTGCTGATGTACGGCGCGTATGAATATCACTAGGAAATAGCACTTTAGGTATGTCTTCGAACTAATGTTTTGGCACATTTCTATGTACCTAACTCATTTCTGTCGAACATGGTACTTAGCCCCTTTCGAATATTAAGTCCTCAATTGAATTCGCGAAATTTTCCAGTCCCTAGCTATAGGACGCCACAAACAAAACGTAAGCCATAACAACAATTAACTGATTAATAATTTTTCATGCCACATGACTTTTATATAGTTTGAAACTCTGCAGTATCTGTAATTCGAGTCTTATTGATGTACTTACTTTATTTATCTTCTGTGTATTTGTGTGTGTGTGTGACGAATTTTGATGTACTTTTTTTCTTTGCCCCTCAAGCACTGCTGTTGGTATGTTTATGCTATGGAGTATCACCAGCGTACTTGATCTGCGTAGTGTTTAAAGGACGTTCCTACAGTTATTCATTTGGTTATTGAAATGACGAGAGGCCATGAACTAAAGACAGTTATCGGGTAGACATGTTGTTTCGACGACGGGGCAGACTTGCAGGATCCAAGCTATGTCCAAAAGTGGAGTACGTAAGCAGACCGACGAAAACATTAGTCGCGAGACTCTCGTACAAAAGACGAGCGGTATGTTAAAACTGCTTTAATTAGCATAGCTAATCATTTAGCAGTTGTCATTGGAAGAATCTTGGAAATGTTTCAATAGACTGTATGTATATTATAAAACACAATTAACGCTAACGATCGTTTTATTACCATCCAAGTTTATTTTTTTTTTGTTGGCGTTTGGCCACCTACGTGCAACACAAGGATACATGTAGATAAACTGAATATACACTACCCAATGAGCCCTGAGATGGTCTTACTCTCGTAACATGAGTTAGCTGGTCGAATTTGACCAGGCATTTTGGAAAAAAAAATGTACATGACAGACTCTCTATTAAGGTCAGGGGCTTGAGAATTTGTGGTGTATTTTAATAATACAAATTTAGTTTTCATGTGTGTAAACTTTAAACTCAGTTGAAAGATAGCAGTACTGAAGATTTAAATATTTCACAAAATGCTGCATTCTTTAATTGAATTTAAAACTTTTTATTGCAAGCAGTAAATTAAGGCCTCGCTCTTTATTTTTGCAGTGGTTTCGAAAATAATTTTTTTACGTAAATTAATACATGTATTAAAAATTCATTCTTGCCATTTAAAGACTTATATATCATCATTTGTATCTTAAATTTTCTATTGCAATACACCAAACTGATTTTTAGATTTTTGCCTCTGAAATATCACAACTGAAGCTGGCCAACGGTACATTATTTTAAAATACGTTCTGCAAAATTTGTGTACCGTATGACTGCAAACAGTCTTAAATTTTCAGAACATTTGGTTCAAAAATATTCGAGATACTAACAATTGTTTGAAATAATTAAATACCATTAATTGCAGTGACATTCTTAGTGTGAGTAGATACTGGGCGTAATTACCTAGAAGATGTAAACGTTTGTAGTCGTAAGATTCAGGTAGCCATAAACACGACATGCTATACTAAGTTTTGGCTACATACACACTGCTACCTTTTCTGAAAAAGTATCCATTATTACCAGTATAGGCAGCAGTTTATTGATGAAATATATGTCACAGACTTACACTGGATTGGGCATTGTAGTTCGTGAACGATTCAGTTAAAAGTCATAGCAAAATGGTGAAAAAGCGAATTTAGAAGATGCTGCCGTTTTTCATTACTTAATAATTACAAACCACGCAATGAAACCGATTTACAGGAGATGTACGATATGGTGACCTCCGACATCGGTGGGAGCATAGCAACGTCGCAATAGGTTTTGTCGATTTCGCTGCAACAAGGCTGGCGACGTTTTATGACATCATAGATAGCAATAATTGATGGCCTTGGTGTAAGAAGGGGGCATGTCACATTTGTAAACTTCTGAGAAAATAGCAGCTAAAAGTTATTTAACTAAGTTATTCTTGATGATATATATATATATATATATATATATATACATCAACGAAAATATTACAAGTTTTGAGAAGTTTAAAGATGCCTTGAAACGTTTCCTTCAAAAAATTTTTTTTCTGCTTCGTTCTGAGAGTTTACAAATTTTACATGCCATGTTCTATCACCAATGCCTTCAATTCATGCCATCAGTATGTGCCATTGTCGCGTAGGTAAGAAATTCAGCGTAACTCCTTGCGGAAAGATAAGACAAACGTAGTGGGTACAGTTCGCTCCAAATTTGTTCGCCACTTTTTTTTCGATAATATATGTATATACTAGCCAAGACATTTCCGTCCCACCATTCCTTGTATATACTGATTATAGCTTCTTGTTAAAGTTGGGATATTCACGAAAACCCCCCTGTAATTCAACAGTTACACATTTACCTTCTGAGGGGAGAAAAAAATTAACGCGTAAGTTCAATTTAAAAATACTTTCTTCGATATAAGATACAGTTTGATGCTATAAAGAAAAATGCTGTTTAAATATGAGCTACTGCAAATTTACTTTGCCGCAAAGAAATATTTTGTTTAAAACAAAGGTTACTGTAATGGTAACAAATTTGTGTTACTATTAAGATAGTTTTTATAGAAATCTTAATAGTGATGGTATCTGTGGTGTTTTTAACAATAACTTTCTATTGAAAAAAACTATTTTCTTTGCTACAACGAAACTTACATAATTTTCAAAGATTTTACTTGAAAGAAAAATGTAGTGTCACCAAACAAATGTTTTTTGCATTTTTCTTTGCTGCGAAGCAAGATTTCTTTACCGCATGCTAAATACCCTTAGAGAAAGATTTTTCTTTGTTGTAAGAAAACGTTTTTATACTCCATTTCCTATAAGTTTGGTAAAATTTGACAGCTACTTATTGGCAATAATTTTTAAGAGTTTATTATTTGTGGACATTGCAAGTCAAATTTTGCAGTGTATGGTAAAGTGGACATTCCCAGCTCATTTCAGAGATAAAATTGTCTTGTATTTTGCCATAAATCACAAAATATAAAATCTATTGCCCAAAAGTAGCTGTCAAATTTTACCAAACTTATATGAAAGAGAGTATACTGTGTATGTATTCCTGTGGAAGAACCTTTCAATAAGCGTGTTTTTACGACGGATCGTTTATACCAGAGTTTCTTTGGCTGCTCGCGAGAACGAAGCCTATATTTAAGCAGTGTCCCCATATTTTAAACCTCGCAAATTGTGTGTCAGATAATTTGACAGCAGAAATCGACTTCAAAATCATACGCTTTTAACTATTTCGTAACGCCAATCATTGTTTTTTTTTATTTGTGTATTTTCTGTTTACTCTTTGTGACACAACTCTGCGCGTTAGAAAATACTGCTCGTAAGGTAGCTGCCTATCTAAGACCCGTAATGTGAACAATGACAGAGATTTACTTGTTAAATTTTATTCGGTTGTGCTAATTCAGTTTTAATGATATCGCTTTCAGTCGAAAACCATTTCGTCCACTGAGAAGACGAGAATATTGCTGCTGGAATAAAAGGTAGGGAAGATTTCATGGCAATATGTTTTGAGCATTTTTACATTACTAATTTTTATTTCTGCTCAGTTTCCAGAGTGTTTAGTAACCGTCTCATACGGTCCTGTAACATCGTGAGTCAAACAGAGGTAAACAATAAATTCAGCGTTAGCATACATGTAGGTGTTATAGGTGCTGTTTCACATTCAAATACAATCTAAAACGTAAATCCGTGTCTTACTCATAAGCTCTCCGTGGCACGCAGGAATGCCAAAAATCCGATTTATAATCCGTGTCTATTGTTTTGAGTTTGACGATTATGATCTGCTAATAGTTACATTCTGAATGATCGTGTGGTTGGACAGGACTTAAAGAGGGCGTGGTACATAATTCAACGCTGAAAGCATTAACCTATAACTGTTGACTTATTGAAGCAATTTGCGAAAATTAAACAATAGCAATCCTAGACAGTAGTTTTAGCAAACGTTATCAACAAACATTTTTCCAGTGTTACGAACTTCTGAAGCACAATCTCTGACGCCGGAACCTCATGCATTTAACTGCGGCGCAAGAGATCACGCGTAACGAATTAGTAATTCTGGATAAATATTCACTCATAATGTTGGCAAATATCATTATCTAGGATTGTCATTGAGTATTTTATCAATATTGACTTCGTAAAAACCGCAGACATCAATTGACGTTTTCAGCGTTTATTTATCGAAAACACACCGGAACTGTAAGTGCAACCACTTCCGCGTGATGTGGTTTGGGTCGTTTCAGCAATTTATTCGCAAAATGAGCGACGATCAATTTTTTTAATAAGAATTGAACGTTTAAGAAAACTATCTATAAAATTACTTCTAAATTATATCTTACTAACAAAAACACTTGCTATAACTGATATCAATAATTGAACAACAGTTAACTCTATCCTACATCACAATGTACTGCTGAAAAAAAAAGATGCACAAACTTTATTCCACGTAGGCCAAAAAAATTTCGCCAAAACATTTCTGCCGCTGTTTGTTACAGTTTGCCGTACGTGTACATATACAGTTCAACTTCATAGTCGGTGATTGGACATTTTAACTCCAATGTTTTTTGAGGTTCTACCCTTAAGGGGAGTCTTCGCCGATGCCGAATTTCCAACTTTGACGGGTGGGAACAGCGTAGCGATAAGAGCCAGTGTCCCGCGCTTGACGAGAAGCATATCGCCTCTATTCGCAACGCGCCCATCTGGCGTGCAAGGATTTCCTTGTAGTCTTTTTCCTACGGGACCACATTTTAATTTTTAATAGTATGAAGTAAAGACCAACGCATGCCTATCGCTTTGGACTTTACGAATTCAGGTAATATTTTCGGAGTTACAGCAGTTAAAAAAAAAAGTTTTTAGAAATTTTGAAATGTCCGAAAATATTTTTTCTAATAAGCGTACTGAATTTTTGAAAACATAGAAGTAATTTTTCAAGTGTGTGTTCTTTTCGTAGATAAACATAATATGAATAAATTAAGCGGTTTCGCGTTAAAATAGAATACGCGTTACACGCTGCAACGCCGTCCATGCGCTTCTCAAAGACTCCTCTTAAATCGAAGATGTGTGTTTTATCTGTCACCTTATTCTGATTGGTGCATTCACTTCAGGAAGACACGTTTCCAATAACCATGAAGCAGTGATGCTTATGTGCACGTAAGGCACTGAAACAAACTGGGGCAAAATTATTTTCGCGAAAAGTCAATGACTTTATTTATACGCGATTTGAAAATATAGTCCAGAAATCTTTTCCCTGATTAAGTCTTTATTAGCTAACCTAAAACACTGCAACGTTATTACACACTTAACGAGTTAATATTAAAAAGAAAGAATATGTGGAATTGAATGTTCTATAGCATGAAGTCTTATGAGATACAGTAAGTTAAAACATCAAATATTTGTTATTATTTTTTCAATAATCATCACCCAATGCTGTTTCCACCTAGTGGTAGGATCAACTAAGTAAAACGCCTCCGTGTTCCTATCCGCCCACCACTCTTCCTCTATTACTCTATCCTCATCAGTTCCTCTTCTTTACACTCTTTCTTTCATAATGTAAATCCCCTCTCTTCCTCAGCCTTACTTTAGGTATTCCTCAACAGTACCTCGATTGCAGCATTTTCCTTTGCTTTGTTTCACATTAACATGTCCATAATACCTAACTCGTGCTTTCTATTTAGATAATCACAGGGATTCCGTGAACTTAAGTAATATATCTAGCCTCTTCACTACTAAACTTGTCTCTTCTGGTGACTGTCGTTACACTTCCAGTGAACTTCATTTTACCTTTTACATTCTCAGATTTTCTTTCTGCTATTCCGTCCAAAACCCACGTTTCTGCTCTATGTTTTACCCTTTGAATGAAATGTAACAGTAAAATATTAATTGCACTTCAACTTTTCGTTTTTCACATCAGATCTGTCACACATTGATAGACAGCGTCACCTTGCTATTCTCATCTTACTTCTTTTTCCAATGTGTCCTCCTTTACTCTATAACAAGTCGCCTATTTATTAACTGTTCTTCACCTGGTTATGTTAAACACCTTTAACTACTACACACCAAAGCGATCTTGGTTCGATTCCTGTAGGGGTCGTTCCTCGGACTTTCACATGCGGGAATTATACCGGAGGATGCTGCTGTTTTGCTAGTCTTCTCGGTGATCTCCTGTTTCCCCCGCCCCTCCCGACGACTCTGCTCCATACTCACATCATGTGACATCTCATCAGCACTTAAGAACTAGATGTTAATTGCTGACCAACATATCTTCGCTCCGCTTCAACTGTTACTATCTACTTCGCTGTGTTACCATTTCTCGTGACGATCATCACTTCACTCTTTAAGGAACTATTAAAGTTAGGAAGTTGTAAATATATTTCTGTGCGCCTTGGTGAACAAGCTAACTGGCGGTGTACGAGATCTGCGGGAAAGGACGTCGCACGCCGGGCAGTACGCGCGGCGGCGCGCCAGACAGTTCGCACGGATGCACGACTTCCTGCGGGTAAGGATGTCGCGCGTCGGACAGTACAAGCAGCTGACAACTGATGAATGTCCAGGGCACGCGCTCGGTTCAGCCTCATTTCCGGCAACTCTCCTGGCGCCGTGATTAATGTGCGGCGTGTCTCGACGCTTGGACACAGCGTACACACTGCGAGAGCGACCTCACCCCAGCGACCCGCCTCGCTGTAATATCACCCGCCCTAAGGACGTATCACTGCGCTTGCAGAAAATATTACTCATTTTTAAGCGGCGAGGCGAGACCGTGTTTAAGACTATACTCTTTAATTTCTGCTGTTTTTGTTATATATATTTTAAAACTTAAACGAGAGCAGATATAAATAATCTATCTGGCAATTTTGGTTTAAAGTATGTTTTTTTTTACTGTGACAGCTATTTTTTTCCAAGCAAGATGATTTAAGTTTCGACTGAATAGTCAGTTAACCAGAATTTCGTTAAATAGATAATTAGTTAAAACCATAATATTTACCACTTTGAAAAAAATCAACCAACATGGAGAAGATGAATTTAAGCAAAATTACCAGACAGAATTTTTATATCTAGTTTCATTTAAGCGTAAAAAATTAATATCGCTAACAATTTTAAACCAAAGAGAATTGTCTTAAAAAGCCGCGGTTCACCTCAGTTTTCTACACCTTATATTATTTCTATATTTGTGCCAGATATTTTTTTTCTTATTTTAGACTTAAATTATGATTAAATTTACCTCTTAGAAAATTTTTGTATATCTTGCAGTTTTTGCGTAGTAAGTCGTTAAAGGCGCGGTCTACCGCAATTTTCATCACCATTTTATTTTTTTTTATTTGTACCAGATATTTTTGTTATTATTTTAGACACAAAATGTGACTAAATTTGGCTCTTATCAAATTTTTTTCTCTCATATAGTTTTCGCGTAATGGCTTGTTAAAAGTCATATTTTGCATGTTTCCGTTTTAACGACTACACTTAAACCAACTGATATACCAAACTCAAAAAAATCACAGTGGATAAAAGCATTGCAAACTACAATGACATGCTCATAAAATAAAAAAATAAAAATTATTTGAGGTAAAAAAAAATGCTGAAGCTAAAAATAAAAATTTTAAAAATTCAATTAGCACTTTACACGGATAGTATTTTTAAGAAGAAGCAGTGTTCTTACCGAACTGCAAATGTCGCGTTATTAGACAGCTGTCTAGATTTCAAGATACTTTCTAATGTTGTCTTGTAAACTGTGTGCCATTTTACTTCTAATGCTGTCCAGTAGAGTGTGTGGCATCTGATTTATAATGATGCCGTTCAAACTATATGGCATCTGACTTCTAATGCTATCTTACATATTGTGTGGCATCTGACTTCTGATGTTGTCTTGCAAACTGTGTGGCATCTGACTTCTAATGTTTTCTTGCGAACTGTGTGGCATCAGACTAATAATTTTGTCTTGTGAACTATGTGGTAGCTGACTTCTATTGCTGTCTTGCAGATTGTGTGGGACGCCTGAAGGACTTCGTCAATCACTGATGTTAAGATGGCCGCCTGGGTGAAAGTTATTGCGAGTTGGAGACCTAGAAGTTCGGAAGCGATAAGGACGACTCAGCACGCGCATCACGCCTCCCCCTAGCCCCTAGGCGCAAGTCACTAAACTGGCGTGCATTCTTCTTGCCGACAAGTCGCCTCTGTGAGACATTCAGTGCTGACCCTATCATTGTATGACGTAATATTTAAGGTAATTGTGTACGTCAGCACATTTTAAAAGACTCTGCACCAAGATGTTCGTACCTAAACTGCAGGACAAAAAAAAAAAACGTGGAGGACCAAGAAAAAAATTGCCACGTATGTAGTGTTCGTAAGCAGAAATAAGATACAACATGTCACAGGCAAGTGCTTGACATACATAAAATGACATTACAAAATACTTCCGCATTTTTAATACATTGCTAAAAGTTGCAAAATAAAAATCCAAAATTTCACAACATTGCTAATAACGGCATTTTCAAACTGCCATTATTTAGGGCCCTAAGATTTGCTAACAGGGTGTATGTGGAACTCAGAGATCTTACTATGAGCTTTGCTACAGACATTCCGTCAGTAAAATCACGTGGTCACCACTTAAAGTCGCTTAGTAAAAATTAATCCACGGCAATCTTGCACGCTAGTTCAGCGCTGGGCTCATTGAGGCGAAGTTGCATTTACTACACGCTTCGAGGTCGCCCTTATAACTTCGTCACTTCTGAGGCTCTTAAGCCTAACGACTCCAGGTAGCCGGTGCCTTTAATTGTTTTCTGCCATGAACTGAATTCGCCTATATGGCCGTGGTGGCCGAATGTTCAGACCATTCTCTTCCCATCAAGGCGATCCGGGTTCGACCCCCGGATTTTCGCACGTGGGAATCGTGCCAGACGATGCCGTTGGCCGGCGAGTTTTCTCGGGGATATCCCGTTACCCCCGCCCCCTCATTCCTGCGCTGCTCCATACTCGCCTCATGTCATCCCTCATCAGCGCTGAAGACCTCGATGTTAAACGCTGACCAACTCTCACTCACTCACTGCATGCGATGGAAACTTGGGAACGTGCCGGCATGAAAAGGCCAAGTCTTGCTCAGTCACAACTTGCCACAATCACCTCCTACGCTCAAGAGCACTCAACTGGTGTGCTATCATTCCGTTGGAGTTTTACCTGAACATGACAAGCCTGTACTTTATGATTAGATAAACGAAGAGTGATATTGCTAAATGATGTGTGCCTAAAGAGACCCAATTGAATTTCTAATATCAAAATGAACTACGCGTTGATGCAAATGTATTACTGTAAAAACTAATCTTCAGTAATTTTTCTGACATATTATTTGAAGATATAAAGAACGCCTTGCAGCGAAGTTTTTGCATTTTACGCGAAAGAATACTTTTGACACTTCGTTCCTTAAGAATTTCCACTCCACAAATATTAATGTTTGATAAGTGAGCAACTCTTCAGTATTTCTACACATTACCTTCTCTAAATACTCCACAATTTGGGTATTTTTTCACTCTTGACGAACATACATTTAAAATAAATGGAAAAAATTATATTTTTGTCGGCAGACCCGGATTTCTCGTAAGGCCAACCTAGGCGCCCAGCAGTGACGTAGCGTGCAGCGTTTCAATGAGTGCAGGGGGCCTCGGTGGCCGAATGGTTAGACCATTCGCCTCCTACCAAGACGATCCGGGTTTGATTTCCGGTGGGGTCGGTCCCCGGATTCTCGCGTGTCGGAAATCATCCCGGACTATGCCGTTGGTGGGCGTGTATTCTCGGGGATCTCCCGTTTCCACCACCCTTTCATTTCAGCGCTGCTCCGTACTAAGCTCATGTCAACCCCTCACTAGCTGGTTCGGACTGTAAGAGTTGGCCGCATTACACATTTACAAATATGTAACGTAACTTCATTGTTCCACGATTTATTTGACTGGTCAACCAAGGTTGCGGATTGTCTCGTTTAGGTATACTCGTTAAAATTTGGGGTAATGTTTCATGATCAGCTTGTACTGACTCTGACAGGATTATGTATAGATACGTAATTTATAACACACTGTCACATATTTATGACAATACTGACCTGTTTCAAATGAATTATGAAGTACATAGTTACAAAGCAAGAAACAATTACAATATTTACTTAACAGCTGCATTCACTGTGACTTTTCCAACCGAGAACCTCTTCCTCTACGACTAAAGTATTTATCTCACTGCCCAATAGCTATAAATAACTATTGCCTTTCCAAAAAACTAAAATTAATGACACAATTAAATATATTCTTAATCATTCCTTTTAAAACACAGAAATTTTTGAATCACCGAGACAATTTTGATTTTAATTGATTAAAAATTGTGATGAAACTCACAGTATATTAAGGTTCGTAGTTACGGCCAACATAAAAAAAGTAATTGTGAGCAACTTAAGTAATGCATATATATGTTTACCTTGATATTATTTTTTATTATTGGTGCTGTTAAACTATTTGAAACAATGTGCATGATTTGTAATAACAGTAACCATGATAAACTCCACATAGCAAATTTTCAGTACAATCGTACGAGGTCTATTGAGTGACGAAAATTAATAAGTCAATTTCTGAGGCTTGCTCATCAAAAATTCCAGGATTACCATAGCCTGCTGCGACAGTGTCAGGTCCCAGTAAGTCATTTTCATGTAGGATATAGTTGATGTGGGAATTTTATGAATTCTCACTTGTTGTAAACATGTTTTTTTCACGAATATATGAACAGAGTTTTAAGCGATTTACAAGTCAAAAATGTTGTAAGTTTAAATGATTGAGAATATTTACAATGCCTATACGAACAATTTTAATTATTATTTATTAACAGCGTTTGCGATACAACTCCAAATCAACTTACGCGCCTATTCGACTTTGACAAAACTTCTTTTTTGTTAAGAAACTTAAAAATTAGCGGAATAGTAACGTTTGCTGTAGGCTACTTCATTCAATGGTTTGTAAATTTACAAACAATTCATATGAAAACAAACATAAATTCCTAAAAGTTTTTGGCCACTTAAGACTGCGTGGTAGATAAATAAACGCTGAAAACATCAATTGATTTCTACGCTTTTTTCGAAGCCAATATGGATAAAATTCTCAATGACAATCCTAGATAATGGTATTTGCCAACTTATTTAGTAAATATTTATCCAAAATTACTCATTCGTTACGCGTGATCTCTTGCGCCGCAGATAAATGCACGAGGTTCCGGCGTCAGAGATTGTGCCTCAGAAGTTCATACTGGAAACAATTTTGTTTAAAACGTTGGCTGAAAGTATTGTCTACGATTGCTATTGTTCAATTTTCGCAAATTGGCTTCAAGAAACTTACAGTTATTTATTAATGCTTTTAGCGTTGAATTATGTACCAGTGTCATGAATCAAAGTCCTGCCAGTTTATACAGAATGCACCATATGAATTAGTGACCAAAACTTGGTATAAAACGCTCTTTTATAAAAGACCACCAGGCAAGGTTGGTCCGAAATAATACGTAAGTTGGGCTACATGTCGAATGCGAGGCCATTCGAGACGGTGTCACATAGCTAGGTACAATGACAGAAGCTGGGAGAGGAGTCGACCATGGCCTTTGTTAAAGAACTATCTCAGCATTCGTCTGGAGTGATTTCATTTCGGGAGAAAATGGAAAACCAGAAGCAGGATGACCGTAGCCGGGGATCGAACCAGATTCTTCCCGAATGTGAGTCCAACGTGGCCGAAATACAAGTGAATGGGAATTTAACATAGATTGTTCTCACTACCATGTGATGTTTCTTGCAAACAAAGGGCCTGACGACTTACTACCAACGAGTGTTATCATCTTTTTTTCTATCACAGATACATGTGGTGCAGTCTATATACACGGAATCATTTACAATTTACATAACAATACGCTGTGTTTTTTTTAGCAGTAAAACTTTTGTCTTAAGGGCATGTGCCCGAGTTTCTTCGCATTTAACGACAATTATTTTTTAAAACATAAATGGGGGCCGATATCGTAAAATCGCGTCGCAACTTTGTTATGACTTATTTAAACTGCATACTCTAATTTTGTCAAGTCAGAAGACTGCTAAATAGTTGCTAATTAGTAAACTAACGTAATTTTCTTTTAATTGATACATTAGCTGTACTCATCATACAGTTTGTCTCGATAAATTACATTGCACAGTAAAACCAATTTGCAACAAAGTTACGAAGCAATTTTACGATATCGACTCTCGTATGCACTTAAAAAAAATAATTTTCTTGAAAGCCGAGAAACTCGGGCCCAAGCCCTTAAACTAAGAGCCTAATGACTTTTTTTTACAAAAGGTTATTTTCTTCTTAGTTTTTTATATTAGATTCACTTGACAGTCAATATCAGCGAATTACCTGATAATGTGTACGTACAATCCCTGCAACATTGTGGGGAAAAAAAATCTTTCGAAATTTGAAAGGAAAGTGAGTTGACGTGAAGAAATTTTCGTCACTGCTTAGCAGAGAGGTTCTTAGCGCTGATGACACGAGTTGAGTATGAAACAACGCTGGAATGAAACGACGGGCGAAACCGGAAACCCGAGAGAAACCCTGAGGAACGACATCATTATTCTCTGAGTTGAAATTTGATTCGAAAATACTGTCACTACGAAATAAATTAACGTTGTACGGTATCAGTTATTTTAGTTACTTTCATGAATGTGATATTTATAAATATATCATAATGCGCAAAGTAGCGATTTAAATTGATGGGCTGTAATAATTAGTGTCAGTTCAGAATTCGTTTGGCAATATCTTAGTGAAATTATGAACTGAGCTTGGTTACAAATGCACTTGTATCACAAGACGCAGTTAAATATTACAGTAGGCTAGTAAGAATCGGTTTGATTTTATATGCTAAAATATATGTTGTAGTAAACGATATTTACTAATATGCTGTCTTTTACACGGTACCAAAAATATCTACAGTGCAATAAATTCTAGGATATATTTTCGTGTATTTATTCCCATGAATATTAACTCATTGAAAAAAGTCGCATCATAACCAAAGGTGCTTTAGTTAATCGATGGCAAAGTCTGTTTAGTCGTAACACATGTTAAATATTATTTTGAAAAACGTAAACATATTATTTACCAGCCAAGGTTTTGAGTGAATTATTGCTACAAAATATAGCCGAGGAATATTCGCAGAAACATGAACACGTATTTATGGATACAGTTAAAAGATAATGGGGACATATTTTTTCCTCGGATGAAATGTAGATGTGTTAAATAACATTAGATGTAACAAGGGTTATTTAGTTCTGTCATACAAAATTAACCAGAAATAACGTAGGTGGAATTTTTTCAACCTGAGTTGAAGGTTAATGGGCTATGAAGGTGGTCGCGAATTTGTGATAAATGCCGTGGACGAAAACTGGTCTAACCTCTCCAGATCACTGCAAGCGTAGCAGAAGCGCATGGACTCGAATGAAGATAAGGCATTGGTGATGTTATAAAAGTACTGGACTTATGATCTGTGGAAAAGTGGATAGTGTAAGGTAATTTTCATTTATCTAGGCTATATGGGAAATTGGGAAATTTACTTTACAACTACCTTAAAATATAAAATAAAGGAACTGCAAAAATTTATTTACATACTCGTCAGTGGAATCTCACTGACACGACAGAGAAAATTTTGTAACCTAGGGCTGAATACATAAACACAGCAAGATAAATCTAAGCTCGTTCTTAGTAAAGTGTGAGGATTTTTCATAGAACTAACAAAGAATGAGTGAAATCTAAGGAATAACGTAGCTTTTTCTTAAGATTATTCTTACCTTCACATTTCCTCAAACTGTATATCTGTCGTAGCTGCCTTAAATAGATGTTAGATGGCGATGTGAAGTTTGGTGGTAATATTTTTGAGGAGGAAAACAATAATTATGGATAAATGACTATACAATGTCGTTACATTTACAACTCGGTGCATAAAGAGAAACTATTTTTCTATCCATGTGCCAATAACATGACAAAGCTATGCAACTGAAAAATTATCAGATTTTACTCACATGTCCCTCAGTTACATCTTTACCTCAAGCATTTTCTCACGGGACAGTGAAGTTGGTAACTAGCAAAAAAGTTCGCCCAAGAGTTACAAATGTTTGATATGCAACACTCTTAAAAAACCTTCAGTAGTGCAGAAGTTATCATACTAAGTTACTGGGTTAAGTTTTAGGCGTACCGCTTACATTCCAAAAACGGTTTGTAATTTAATACAATCAACGATTTAAGTACTGTGTGAAATTAACGTTCGAAAAAACAACAAAAATCTGTAGCTATATAAAGTTAAAAATTATTCATTTGAAATGGCGAATTCTTCCCAAAGTGTTAGTTTCTAAGTGTTTCCTTGATAACTTGCGTTATTTCCAGCTTTAACCATTAACTTTAATTTAATAAATATATCATCAACCGTGTTACATGTTAGGTTAGGTTGGTAAGTAAGAATGTCGGAAGGTCCCGTTGATAGTGTAATTATTAGAAAAGGAACACCTTGGATAAGGGTGGATCCAGGAAAGCTATGTTCTCTTCAGAGACAGCTCCAAAAAAAAAGGTAAACCAAATAAATGTCAAGTTAACTTTTCCTGAAGCTTTATAAAGGATAACACAATTATTTCGGGCTGTAACAAATTTTTTAAATCTGGTTGACAGCGGAAAGAAAATGACAAGGCACTGCAATTGCTTCCCTCTTCATCCCTTCCCTGGTTCACGGGCATTAATATCAACCTTTTTTAAATTCAGAAACTCCTTAAATAGCACCATTTTGTACTAAAACACCAGAATATTTTCCGGAGGAGGGCTCTCGGACTCCAGATTTTCGGCATTGGGAGTAGACTAATCTCCTTTTTAAGGCATACCTCTCCCACTAAACACTCAGCTCGATCCACCCCCGCACTTGGTTGGACAGACGTAAACGGTGGAAGTAAACAACCACTCAGAAAGGACCCTAGCTATCCTTCCGCAGAAAGTGGTTTTGTAAAACAACGGAAACACGTAATCGGGATAGATAGATCGTGATTCGGCCACAAGTCCTTCTTAAATGCGAGTCCATCGTTTTTCCACTGTCACCCTTCTCAAGTACAGTTGCCTGTTCCAACTCACTTTAGGGACGTTATTTAGTGTTCTGCGTTTTGTTTTTAGTATTTCCAATGAGAACAGCTCGACTGTTAGTTATTGTCAGTTTGCCTTACTGCCTAGTGACCCATTTTTTATACTGGAGAGTGCTGTTGTTTTGGTGTTACGCATTATGAAAGTATAGTAGGCATAAACTAGCAAACGATGATAGGCCAAACTTAAGAATGCTACACAAAGAATCTGAAAAAAAAAATTACAAACATATTTTAAAGTTTAACATACTTAAAAAAACCTATATGTTATACTACTTTCTTACTTAATGCAATATAGCAACTATTTGGGGATTTGCGTTTGGTAACAAGTAATATATAATCTTCGGTAGTTTACAAAACGCAAAATACCAAAATACATCACAGATTTTATGCACAAAATCGTGTCACGCCACCGTTTTGTTAACAAAACTTTCCAGTTGGAACACGGCTTCGGTAATAAAAAATCAGTGCTGCTGTACCCATGTACGAAATCAATGACGTGGTGGGCATTAATACAGGCTAGTGTATATAATTTTTATTTAACGCCAACAATTTTTTTTTAAATTCGCACAGAAATTAAAGCTTGTTATTATCAAAAAACCGGTAAAATGGTGATTGCAAAAAACAATGTTCTTCCTGTTTTTATCAAGAATTTTTCCAAATGTATGCATTTCTTCTCCACGTCTCTTTGGCAGGAGTCTACACACAATTACATCACCATACATACTTAATCATAAACGAACGAAAAGCGCAAAATGTTTCATTAAAAAAATTTTTTATCAGTAATTGCTACGAGTACTATTTTTTGCTCTATTGAATTGCGGGATCTTACACACCTAAATAAGCCTTTTCTCAGCGAAAAATTATGTAGGGTTACTGCTAGTTTGAGTGAATAATAGTTTTTTTCCACAACCTGTAATAGAGATAAAAATGTATGATTAAGGCATCAGCAAGTCGTGCTTCATACTTTAGTGGGTTTTCTAAAATTACCATTTCTTAGCTACTTGTGTATATAATTTTTGTAATAAACATTATACGTATATCTCTTATTTCTTCCCGGCAATGCAAATAGACAGAATTTCGTCAAAAATATAATACATTAAAAAAATGTAGGACCCTTATATTTGTAACAAGTAAGACAAAGAAGCATATATATATATATATATATATATATATATATATATATATATACACATATACATACATACACAAATAAAAGAGAACACTGACTGACTGACATATCAAACTGCAGCCTAAACCACTGGACCTAGAATCGTGAAATGGTTTGTGTGGTTTCGCCTCAGGTCGTAGGCGAGCACTATCGTCGTGATTTTAACTTCAATTGGTTACGTATACAAATTACTATGACAGGACTGCAAGATGTTTCGAAATGTGATAGTTAAAGGGGTGAAAATACGTGAAATTGGTTTTCGACTATTCCTCTCTCTCTCTCTCTCTCTCTCTCTCTCTCTATATATATATATATATATATATATATATATATATATATATCAAACCAATTGAGATTTCAAAGTGATCTTTGCTGTAGATTGATGCTTATGTAAATATCTCAAATACAATTTAAATATGTTTTCCACGGCCCCAAAGAGGTAAAAAAAGGTAAATTATGTCTTCGATTCACAATCGATATACTTCGGCCATATTGGTTTCTTATGTAGCGACGTGATTTTTGTTTATGATTGATGTTTACGCAAATAACTGAAAAGTAATTTCAGAAGGGAGAAAAGGGGTGAAAAGTGATGAAATGTGTTTTCAAATAATCGTTGATATATCTTGAACCCACGGCAACTGTGTTTTTCACGTTCGAGAGACACCAGTAAAGTAGAATAAAATGTGATTAAAGGGTTTTTCGAAATTCTCTTAGGAGGCGAAAAGGCCTGGTACGCGTTTTAGATAAATTATTGATATATATACAACCCTTTGAGATATTCAGTTCACTTTGCTTCAGGATGTGCCTTATGTTTAATTGATTTCAGGTGTACGCTGCCAACGTAAAAATTCTGAAAAATATATCTCTATGGAGAACATATTATAGTTGCATGGGGAAAATAAAAATAAAAGCAGTACAATAAAATCGTAAAAATTAAATAAAACGTGTTGAAATAATAAATTACAATAATTATTCAAAAATAATTTCAAAATATGTGTTAGTTTGACGCCATGCCGCTAGGTTATTTTTTCACAAGCTTACTTACTCTTAGTTTTTGCATAGAGCCGCCAGGTATTGCTCTATAGGGTATTTGACTGAACTACCTATCTTGAGCACAAGAGGTATCTGCTCTGAATAATACATACGAGCAAAGCTGCATGCGCACTGCTAGTATATATATGTATACATATATATACATACATATATATATATATATATATATATATATATATATATATATATATATATAAAAAATTCTCGTGTCACAGTGTTTGTTCCATACCCTTCCGAAACGGCTTAACCTATTTCAATGAAATTTTGTATATACATTCGGTAGGTCTTCGAATAGGTTTTTATCTATTTGTTATACTCCTAAGTGCCATTGTTTAGTAAATATTTTTAATTTAATAATTTTAGAACCCGGTCGATAACTGTGTAAGTGATAATTGATCAGTTATCCCCACGAGCTGATACCAGTCTATCCCCACCAGGTGTCGCTGCTGTATTCTTATTATTTATTAATTTCTTTATTATTATACCTCTTCCGCTTACATACCACATCCTTACACAGTTACAATAAGTTATTTATGCGACAAAACAATGTTTGTCGGGGTAGCTAGTGTGTGTGTGTGTGTGTGTGTGTGTATATATATATATATATATATATATATATATATATATATATATATATATATATATAGGTGTGTGTGTATTTATACACACTAACAAACACACAGGAAACTTGGCATCAATTATAATATTAACCGTGTCAGCGTGTACTATCCAAAGGCGGTTATAATAAATTACGAGAACATTTAGAAAATAATTTTCTGCAAGAGGCTTTCAAACAATAACTCGAATAGAATGTTCAAGTGTCCAATAAGAAGTCACATAACCTGGCAGTGATCGAACGAACCTAACCATAGTTAGGTACTCGCCTTAGGAGCGCTGACTGACTGAGAGATGCGGCGTGAGCAAGGATAGTGATTTACATGTTAAGGCGGCCGCCTACCGCACGCTTAAAATGCGCTGCAGTGTGTTCGTAAACAGGTTTTTTCTACGAAAATATTCCACGCTTGCTCATTGTGCCAACGTACGAAAAGAAAACTATCTTCAGACGAGGTCGGAACCTCTTTCTTAAGACGCCACGATCGTTAGAATCACTGTTTCTAAGCCTTCCAACATGGCTAAAAAGTCTTATTCAGACTGCCGTACATCAAAATGTACTAGCCGGATATATGTGAAACTCAGGTTGCGACCTGCACTGCACTTAGTTGCAGACTTTCCACCAATCAAATTACATGGTCACCGCTTAATGTCCCGTTCTAAAAACCGTTCGGCGGTAGCCTTGCACGCTAGTTCAGCGCTTGGCTCGTTGAGACGACACGGCATTTGATGCGCGCTTCAAGGTCGACCTTACAGCTCCGTCGCTTTTCAGCCTCTCTCGCGCGGGTAGACGGCGCCCTTAAATCATATTCGGCGATGCTAAGTCTTATTTTATGATATCGCTTTCGGATAAAACTTTTTTTTTTCTCTGAGAAGGACAATATTGCTACAGGAAGAAAAAATACGTATAAAAAATTTTAGATCTACGTTTTGGTGTGTTCTCTGAGAATGAAGACACGTATTTGTTGACAGTTTTCCGGATATTAGAAAATAATACATGAGAGAACTTACAGAAATGCAGGCCCCACCGAGATGAACAAAAAAGTAAAAATTGCTCATGTGTATGTTCAAATGATACTGAACCTCATCGAATGTAAATTAACAAGTAGATTATTATCCTTGCTTTCGCCAAGGCTCTGTGATAGGCAGCGTCCTTATGGTGGGTTTAACTCAAAATTTTTATTGTTTCAATAATGGTTATATTTGTACGAGATGTGCTTTATTTTCTAGACATACATTCAGACAATTTTCTACTGTAATGGGAATTCTTAACTTTCGTAGATTTTGTGTAATGACATACAAAAATCCAAATTAAAATAAACCGATTTAATACTCCAAAATAGAAGTACCTTACCAAAATCAAACAATTCGGACAGAAGCACGGTGTCTCGGGCTTACGCCAAGATATCTATAAAAGCCGCATTAAATATTTTTTTATTTTTTTTTAATTCAGTAAAATAGATATTTTTTATTTAAAATTCAGTAACTTTTTCAATACAAAATCATGTATACGGTCTTTCAATTTGAATTTTTTTTTTAATTTCGGTATGTCATTTGGTTTTCTTAAGCCATTTTATGGAAATTTGGTTTCTGGAAAGCTACCATACAGAAAATACGAAAGTAAAAAATTAAATTTGGATTAAAAAATTGTCACAGTTTATGTCTATTAAATAACTAAATCTCGTAGAAATATAAATACATAAAAACAACTACAATTTTCGGAGAGTTCCACCCTTTATTTAGTAACCGCTTCTACTACGCATAATGTACGGCGCAAAACTTGACCATGCTCAGCGTTTGACATGTACAGTCATATCGAGGACGCTAAAAATGAGAATCAAGTACTAGGCCACCTTTGCAGTATTTTTCTTGCAAATATATTGATAACCACTCATTTTAGTATCGATAAGATATTTGTTTTTCTTTAAGATAAGAAAGGGTTATGACAATGAGATGTTTACGAGATTTTATCTTTTGAAACGTGTTTAAAACGTTCAAGTGCCTACTCAGTTTCTAGTAATTGTAATCTTGGACCTTGAACGCGACAAAAAAAAACATCCTAAGCGAGTTTAGTAAACAACTGCCAGAGTCGAGAGGGACGCATTATCGATAGGGTAAAATACCTTTGTTTCGACTCGACGGATTTTCCAGCACCGAAGGATATTCCCAATACGCTTGATAATGTACAGTAAGTGGCGATAAAATTTCCGTGAACTTGGTCCAAAGTGTACTAAGTCCCTAAGACCGTAATTTTTTTTAATGTTTCTTAATAACGCATTTCACAACACAGACATTCATCTAAGTACTAAGTTGTAAATATGAATACCATGTATGTTTTATATGTTTTCTTCCACCCCTTTATGTACATAAATAAATAAACAAATATGTATGAGTGTACTTGGAAGTATGTTACAAACTTTGCGAAATGATTCCTTGCAAAAAAACTATGTAAAGTAATGTGATGCATGATTTTAGTTGGTACAAATTTTAAAGCGGAAATTCCTGATCAAAAATTGGCAATGATTAACCGCGTTTTTTTTAAATATACAAACCTGACGAAAGAATAAATAATTAATTTCCGAGTGCGATATATAAAAAAAACAAGAAATAAAAACCAACATTAGGTAACGGGGTTGATCAAACCTACTGCGTATCGCGTGTTGCCAACCTGTAAGGCTACGCATTTTCTAAGTATATTTTCACAAAAATGGATAACTTCAGTGTGCAGCAATACGGCTTTTTTGTCCAGAAGGACCTCCTGCTACAAACTGCATGAATCAATATCCAAAAATAGCAATGGTAAAACATTTACTGCAAAAAAAAAAAAAAGCTTTTCCAGCCCCAATGACTAGTTAAGGTGAACAAGATTCGACACCTTTATTTCAGAGATGGTAGATATTTTCGTTATTAAACCACGTCCAAAAATTCATTGTTTATTAGCCCTTACTTTTGGTTATGTTATTAAGTGTGATTTATTTTATTTCGATGTTCGGTCTCTAATTTCTTCCTTAAGATTTGCTCCAACCAAAACTTGCATTTCATAGCTTTACAATTTTTTTTTCAAGGAATCATCTCGCAAAGTTTGTAACATACTTTTGTGAAAACCCGGTGCACACACACACCAATATGGGTGGGTTAGTTGCCAAATGGCGTAAGTCACAAAAAATCGAAAATGGATTTACACCACTATA
>PNEQ01107943.1:91654-103756 GCA_003012365.1 Medauroidea extradentata
GTCCTAGTCCACTAGTTTCCTATTGAATTACATATTAAATACTGTAATCCTTGAATTTTAACACATTCACAGACTTTAAATCCTCTCTCCTGAAAAATTTGCGTTTTGGACGTACACCACTTGGCAACTAACCAACTGACCCACCTATGTGTGTGTGTGTATATATATATATATATATATATATATATATATATATATATATATATACATATACACAAACTATCCGCCGGCGGCATTGCCAGAATGCAACAATATTGTAGAATATAATGTAATATATTAGACTATGATTGGTTGTGTATTTTTAAGTTAAAAAAATTAACTTACATGCCCGTGAATACAGATACCGCACCACATTACGTATAGAAATAATGCAAAATATTTAATTCCATATCGATGGTCATGTCTGCTTTTCGGATAGTCTAACAGCTTACACACTAGTTGTTCCCTATAGTAATGACTGAATCCAGTAGAGCACACTTGTGTAAAGTTTAAGGGATGTCTAACGTAGACATCATTCCTAAACTAACAACACAACCTAGGCTGTTAATATTTCTAATGTTTACATGAATATTGAGGGTACGTCATTTCATTGACTTTAAGGGTCACGAGAAAATTAACCACCATTCTTAGACATTTGTGTATGTATCTAACAGAAGGAAATGTAATAATGATGGTCCGTTTGGTTTAAGCTATATCAACATTTCGTTAAAAATACATTCTCGCTTTTTTTACACCACAGAGACATCATATTTATAAAAAAAATTATAAATACTAATTTTGCGTATGTTCGTAACTATCCTGAAGTGGAAAGCAGTTTTATATATTAACGGGCTCTACAGCTATTAATAATGAATGGTAAATACACTTCAAAATTTCACGCAAATACGGCCCCTCCCATCCTAATCACAGTTAGCAGTCGAATATTAAAAATTCCGGAATTCACATTTTTAATTTATTGTTGATGTCCATTGAAGTGAAAATCATGACGATAGATTGTTAGGTCGAAATATATCGAAAATTCATTGAAAACGCATCTCACCTCTTTTCACATTTATTTCACCACCTTGTGTGACAAATTTTCAGTATATAAATAGTTAAGAAACTTTCATCAGCAAAAATCACGTAGATATCTAATTGTTCAATATGCATCGACAAATAATCAAAAGCAAACTTCACACGGTTTTTTAACAAATTTCGGATCTAATTCAGAAGATTTATTACAAAATTTTGGGGTATCATGTGTAAGCAAATAACACATCGATATCTCAAAACCTCAACAAATTCGATATAGATATATATGAATTAGCAATTGAAAACAAATTTCATAACATTTCACCACTTTAGTGTTCGAATGTACATAAAGACCTGAAATAGTCTACTGTTCATTTGCATGAGTGTTTCACGACCGTAGACCTTCCGATTCGATCTATAACGATGATTCTTCTAAAACACATTTCCAACCTTTGCAAAACCCTCAAAAGTAGAATTTTGTGAAGAAAAATATCGTTCTCAATGCTAACCTACTACGCCATGATGGGAACTCACACTTAATATTTCACGTTTATAGGTCAAGCGGTTTGAGCTGCTTATAATTTCGTATTACTGTCAGTCTGTGCACACTTGTAAACATACAATATTAGCCGCCTGTCCGTGGCTTTGCCAGCCTGTAATGCGTGTAGATAATCAGGTAGTATATAAGTCCATGGTTGGTAGTATTATTTACATAAAAAATAATAAAAACTGTATAACCGAATAATATATATTATGTTGGCATATATTTATTCTACGACAATTTCCAGGATTGTATACACAGGGAATGAACAACCTTATGTATCGAAATAACTACGCGAACAGTATTAATTTTATCACAAATGTGTAAGGAGCAAATCTTGTACTACATAAGCCAAAGAAAGAATGTCATAATCCGATGATTTGTTTAATAGATATTAATGGTTCTGCAGAAATCTGCGTTCACCAAATAGGGGACTCTATGGGAAAAGTGATTACTTTTTAGGGAAGTGCTTATCTAGTATCGCACGAGGGAAAATTTAGCTTTACTCTGTATTCTCGATATTATGTTCTTTCTTTATATTTGCATTTAGTAACAGGGCTATGATGAATACACTAGATTCTGACATAATATCTCTGATAGCAGCCTGTAGTATGTCAAAATGGATGCAATTTATTTATTTCTCAACATTTTTTAAAATGCTTTATGTAATAAAGTTCGTGGAGTTAAGAAGAAAATCAACATGATGCTAGTTAGAATGTTCTGTATATGGTTCACTTAGCTACTAAGCATTTTCGACGCACCCTTGTATTGTTCTCAAAGCAGCATCATTGAGTGTAAAGACGTGGAGCATCATGGGGAGTCGGCCTACTTGGCCCAAACCTAGACGCAATACACAGTGTAACGGGACTGCCCCTCATCCACCCAGGATATTTAGTTTTTTTTTTCATAAGCTTTGATCGGCACATAGATTATTTCTTCAAAATAATGTTTCAGTTGCATAACAGCAGGGTGTGAATTAAATTTTAAAATTTTTGTTAAATTCCTCTACTGAGTAGAAAACAGGTACTGGCCTCACTAGAATGCTTGGTGAATAATACAATTGTGGTAAATACTCATTTACGCTTGTTTCTACGGTTCTACATTACGTTTATGTTGAACAATAAACGTACATTTCGAAGCTGAACAATTTTTTATAGTTAGAGGCGGCACAAATATGTGAATATATTATCACAATTCAATCGGAAACAGGCTTGCATACAAGATTATACGTGGGTACTAAAAGTCTACGGTGGGATTCAGATGTGAAAACCATCAGTACGTCACTGTGATGTTTTCAAATTGAGTTAAGAGTTTCGACCGGATTCGGTGCACGATTGAAAGTTGACTTTGGATCAGATTGAAACAGCATTTATTTCTTAGTAGTAAGCATTGCCGAACTGAAATTTTGTTAGTTCTAACGAAACGTATGAAAATATACGTCATGTTCGTGTTTATTCTGTCACATATACGAATTTGATGATCTCTGTTTCTCCTATAATTGCAAATGAAAACTCTTCTGTGATCCGAAAATTCCCACTTTTGAAACATTCCTTGAGGTGGAGAACAAGCATACGTGAACTGAAAAAGTGTAGTTAAAAAATATACCGTAAAACGGGGTGAGATTGTGCCAAGTGAGCTGAGATTGTGACAACCTAATTGTATATGTTTGTTTATATATGTTTAAAAAAAAAGGTAAGTACATAGGCTTAGTTCTGAAGAATAAATCAAGTTTGAAAAAATAACACAGGAACATAAAATTATATGCTATTATTTTATGTCGAATTAGGTTGACACAATCTCACACCAACGGGGCATAATCTCACCCTGTTTAACGGTAATTTTTAAGGGCGCGGTCTATCGCAATTTTCATCTTCATTATTTTATTTTTTTGTACGACATATTTTTATTTTTAAGACACAAAAGTGACTAAATTTGGCTTATGAAATTTTTTTATCTCTCATAGTTTTCGCGTAATGGCTTATTAAAGTCATGTTTTGCATGTTTCCGTTTTAACGACTACACTAAAGCCAACTGATATACCAAACTAAAAAAAATCACAGTGGATAAAGACATTGCTGGCTACAATGACATGCTCACAAAATTAAAGAATAAAAATTATTTGTATTTAAAAAAATTATTGATTTTTTTAAATTTTTATTATCAGTTTCAGCAATTTTTTTTAAATTCCAATATTTTTTATTCTTAATTTTAATGAGCATGTCATTGTAGCCTGCAATGTTTTTATCCACTGTGATTTTTTTGAGTTTGGTATATCAGTTGGTTTTAGTGCAGTCGTTAAAACGGAAACACGCAAAATATGACTTTTAACAAGCCATTACGCGAAAACTATATGAGAGAAAAAAATTTGATAAGAGCCAAATTTAGTCACATATTGTATCTAGAATAAGAAAAAAAATATCTGGTACAAATAAAAAATAAAAAAAATGGTGATGAAAATTGCGGTATACCGCGCCCTTAACTGCCTGTACGATCAGCGTCATGCGCTAATTTAATCCCGCATGAATCCAGTACGACCCTATTATGTGGTGTAACGACTTTGAGGCGCAGTGACTAGAGCATTCGTCTCCCACCAGAGCGATCCGGGCTCGAATCTTGCCGGGATCGGCCACCGGATATTCCCCGACTGGAAATAGTCCCGGCCGATGTAGCTGGCTGGCGACTTTTCTCAGGGATCTCCCATTTTCCTCGCACCTTTCATCCCGGCGCTTCTCCATTGTAAGACCTCATTCCACGTCATCAGTTGGTGTCAGCAGACGCTTACGGGCGGCCGATAGTAAAGTTGGATTCACAAACACCAATCAGCGCACGTGTAAAATTATAGGCTGTATCAATAAGAACCATCCGATATTTTTGATACACGCTGTATAAACACCGAGTGTGCACGCTAGCACATCATAGTATAGCATGCTACTTCGTAAGTACCTACACTAAGAGGTGGTTGTGAATGCAACATGTGCAAACGTAAGGCTCAATTAATAATATTAGTTTATATTGATAAATAAATTGTATTGTGGTTACAAATTACTTAATTCGCTTCGAAAAATAAAAATAAATAAATTACGGTCAACTATTACCAGCGTTTTGATATGTCAAAAATATCTTCCGCGCGTGTCTAGATTAAAAATTTTTGTAAATCCAACGTACGTTCTTGTGCTCATACGTACGTTAAGTGCGGTTGTGAATCCGGCTTATGTCTGCATCCGGGATGTGATACAGTGGCCGTCGAGTTCCCTTCTCACACTATATATATATATATTTATATATATATATATATTTATTTATATATATATGCATCAACTCGGAGCTCGTATACTTGACCATATCCATATCGGGAAGAATTTCAGAGTCAGTTTTAAATACTACGCAACATTGATTGCATTACATGTCAACAATGGCATCCGCAAAATCACATTCACTTCCAGAATCATAATTTTACCAGCCACAAAAAAAAAAAAAGAAAACGTTTTCTCTGGTTTTACCTAAACTCTACAGGTTCAGAGACATTTTTGCTGTTACGAATTTAACAGTTGAACTTACCATTACGAGCCGTTACGTATATCTAAGGTGGCCTCGATATACTGTGATAAATTTGAACATATGTGATGGGCAAAAAGAATGATGAAAAATTTTCAAGCGGGGAATATCACAATTGTACCACTTGACATATTATCTCCCTTGTCCATTTTCTGATCATGCGGTCGATATCGCTTTTCGAACGTACACCATCCAGTGGGTTTTTCCCAGCACGACCATCGAACACGTATCTCAAGGCAAGAATGCTCTCGTCGTTCGTATATAAGACAGCCACTGTAGCTCAGAAAGACATTGGGCATCAGAGTTATCACTGAGCAGAGGTATCCTTCGAGTTTTTCAATTGGTAAGTAAATTTCATCTACTTCCAATGGTGCCAGTTCAAAGTAAACATCTGAAATATGCAATAAAACTTTACTTTTTTTTTTTTAATTTTTTCCAAACACTGCACAGTAAAGCGTTTTATTTACAACAGAGCCGAAATTGTTTCAGGACTGTTTAACTTGCCGTTAACTTAACTTGGTTTACGGCAAAGACAAGCTTCTTTTAAGCATTCCCAATTCTCTTCTTTTGAAAATTATCTTTGCAAATCTCTTAATTTTCTTAGTTGCAAACTAATTATAATTTAATAGTGTAAAGACTGTCTTTGAAAATTACAAATAGTTTTAAATCAAAGTTTACTTAGGTACTGAACTAATACAACGGTAACTATTTTTTCTTCCCATATCTGAAGATTTTTTTGGCGTTCACGTGGAAAAAATGCGTAATTTTATGTTTGCACGGCGTATTGTCCGTTTCATACATGTCACTTACGACAACATTTCCACTTGTAAAAATTTTCTAGCTCTTAAAAGTCTTCCCATATTGACATCACAAATTAATTTGCAAGTAATAAAAATTATCAAAACCAAATGACTTACTCATATAAAATAAAGTATTACGTGCCACATGCTAACATAAAAAGAAATTCCTTTGTACTCAAAAAGAGTTTTAAATTATGACAATTTACTTCATTTATGGCAATTTTAAAAAAGACAAAATGTCTTTGTTGAGGGTTTTTAAATATTTTAGCATGGGTATCGAGCAGCGCTGGAATGAATGACGAGGGAAACGGGAGACCCCGAGAAAACTCGCCGGCCACGACATCGTTTGTCACGATTACCACATGCGAAAATTCTGGTACTGACCCTGCCAGGGATCGAACCCGTTTCGTCGGACGGCAAACGGTCTGACCATTCGGCCACAGCTGTCCCAACTGAAATGAGAATAAAAAGATAGATTTCTTAAATGTCTTCAAAAGAAGGCTCGATTTAATAAATATCCTCATGTATAATGGTATATATACTTATTACGTGTCTTAGAAATAATTTAGTCTGCTTAAAATATAACTCAAAGGAAGCAGCTTCTTTAATTTTTTTCATATATTTGGATTTAAAGTGTAATAGACAGTTAATTTTACTTCAATCATTCACCAATAATATAATGGTGAAGTGGAAAAATGGAAAAGTGTATTTGGAAATATTTATAACAAATTGGAACAATTAACCTTCAAAGGCTGTAAATCAAAGGTGAAACGTTATTTAACAAAATAGGTCATAAAATATTTTTGATATACCCTGAAAAAGTATCTGCGTAATTTTAAATCATGTCACAAATTCTGTCAATTATATAAAAATTATTAATGCGACACAAACTAAAGCGTATTAAATTGCACACAGTAAGGACAAACTTTACTATATTGTGCAGTCAAATGTACTTTACTTAAGATTACAATGTGTTTTGATGCCCAATCAATATAAAAACGCAGACATATCTAAATTGACTGACATTGTTATTTTTTGTTATACCTCACAACAGCTCAACAAAATCTGTCTTGGAACAAAACATTTTCCGAGGTCCCATTTTACAGTTTCTTTAGCCAAATAAATCACATGAATTTAAGGTTGCAGTAACACTCCCATTTCAGTGTAACCAACATATTTTTTGATAGAGTGTCTGATTCACTATATACACGAAAGAGTAAAATTTTTACTATAGGTTGTACAAAATTGGCAAAAAAGAAGTTCATCACACGCGATTATACTCAAAACTTCTATGCAGCATATTTTACTAGACTATACGTATGATGTTTGTTCGTGCCTATTTGTGTCTAGATTATAATATTCCTAATTCAATAATACTTGTATCATGTGACAAAGTGAAATAAAACCAGTTGTCTGTGCAGTAAAGAAACGTTTTTATACCTAGATAGTAAACGACACTAAATGAATTGATGAATTTTCCATATGCGGATTAAAATTTGATTTATTGAAGTTCTAATCATGGCATCGAAGTTTCTTTACATCCGTTATTAACTAGGATTTACGGTAAAAAGAATAGTTTTGCCACACCGTCTTCCTACAATCATAGCACTATTGGCTTTTGCTTATGACGACGTGGCCTATATATATATATATATATATATATATATATATATATATATATATATATATATTCTATTGAGCACATGATCAAAAAAAAGATAAGTGCACTTGCTTGGAATAAAATATCACATGTTTAAGTATAAAAAAACGAAAATAAATGTATAAGTCATGTGTTGCAAACTCTATATATAAAATGAAGTGGCTCACTCACTCGTTCCCATACTCATCAACGCACAGCCCAAACCGCTGGACCTAGAAACGTGATATTTTCAACGTAGCTTCCCCTCAACGTAGACACCCACTAACTAAGGAATTTTTGAAAAACGAAAATTAAAGGGATGAAAAGGGGCAAAACTAGTTTTCGCGAAACTCTCGATAACTCCCTGTCCTGAATTGTTAATATTTTTACTTTAAAACATTGCCTTAGCAGATGCATATTTCATAATTTTTCGAAAATCGAAAATTAAAGGGGTGAAAATCCGGTAAATGTGTTTTTAATAAATCTTCCATTTCTCTTAAACCACTTAAGAAATCGAGGTGATCTTTGCATCAGACTGGTGCTCATGTAAATGTCTTAAAATTAGTTTAAGGATTTTTCAAAATTCATCCTGGCAAGCCGTTAAAAAAATTAAACGTGTTTTTAACTAATCATCCGTATCTCCTGAACCATTTGAGATATCGAGGTGGTTTTTGCTTTTAAAAGAAGCTTAAGTAAATACATAAAAGACAAGTTCAGGATTCTTCAATAAACGTGTTTCCAAGTAATCATCCGTTTCTCCCAAACCATTTGAGAAATCGAGGTCATGTTTTCTTTAAAATGAAGCTTACGTAAATGTCTAAAAACAGAACACAGGATTTTTATAAATTCGACAATTACGGGTGTGAAAATTAGTGAAATGTTACAGAAATCCCGAAAAGTGAATACTGAGCACGGAAAAGTAATTCAAAATTTGCAATCGATATATTTAAGACAGTTATTGATGTCATAGAGAAATAAAAATTATTTTAAAACAAAGAGGTTCTGCAATTAAAGTACGCTCAGCGAAGAGGACTGGATAAAGCTGTTTGTATTTGTTGTATTATTTAACTGCTATCTTAATATTTTATGTTTTAAAGATATATAGAGAATATAGTTACACCATCAATTAATACGTAATTAAAAGTTAAGCTACTCTTTTCTATAGTTCGCGTGGGCGAAACCGCAACGGAACTGCTAGTAATATATATTGCGCTCGAATTACTTTCTGAAAGTTGGTACATTATCAAGTAATTTCTCATAACATAGATTTATTTGTGTAATAAGTCCACATTCATGCATAAATGGTTGGAAAATCGTTTTATTAACCTACTTTCCAAAAATAAAAGGTGTGATGAATATTTACGTTTCTATGAGGGTCACTAATAAATTGTAAATATGTTCAAGAAATTTACACGAGCTTGGCACCATAGAGGAGATATTTTGGTTCAGCGGGCAGACTCTGGTCCGTTAAATATATTTGTCTTCGGGTTATTTCACGGAGAAATAGATAAATCAGAGACGAGTGCTCAAAAAATTACACTGATTTACCCATGTGAAGTTTTTCAATTTTTTCCACTGAACGACATGAAACCAACACCTGAGTAAACCAAAATAATTGCTGTTTATGGTGCATACATACAAATAATATTACAATCATAATTTTCAGATACGTTGGGTATCTTTTCCAAAAGTGTTGTCATTTGTTCCCTTAAGGGAGTGTCAAACATAGGTAAATAATTGACCGGATGATGCCTAACATTCAAGTTATGTTATTTACGTTAATTATAAATGGTAAAACTGCAAGTCCTCTTTTTCGAGACATAGCAATATATGCATGAATTCACATTTTAAGACAGAAAGATTTGATAGTAAGATTACGTTTTGGTTGTGCATTATCACGGCGTTCGTTAAATTTACTAGGGGATATTAATGAATCTGCGATTTCGTAAGACAGTTCACAACCTAATCACATACATATTATTCATTTCTATTTGACTGACTGAAACTATTCATAAAATTGCTTATCGCTGTAGGGCTTTCATTTGGGAAGTCCTGTATGTAAGCAAATATCTATGCTTACGATGCTATTTAATTAACTATGTTATTAATTGAGTAGGTTAAAGTCGTAAGTTTAAAATTTTCAACGAACATTAAAGATTACTGAAATGAGGGTGTTTTGTCGTGTTTTAGAAAGTATAATATTAATATTCAAAGGGTACTTTATATTTCGTCACGCAAACTTTTCAGTGCTGATTATTTTATGACATATTCTATGGTAATGCAGTTATAAAGCTACTACAATACGTAATAAAGTCTTATGTATTATAACTCAGTAATAAATTTAATTGATTTTGCCTAGCTTAATGTTTATGTAAGTGACTCAGAAATAGCTAATTATGTGTTTACAATATTTTCTCACTCTGTCGAAATATGTATCAAATACAAAACTAACACATATTAAAACGTAGCTTCTTTGGTAGCCATAATGTAAAATATATTAACATGAGTAAATACGTCTTTTACATTTGTAGATAGAAATCGCAGCGATTCATGTCAAATTTTAAATTTACTTTATATGTCGATTCGATACGAACATATTAAATAAAGTCTTACTATCAATGAGCCATTGCCACTAAACTAGAGAAAAAATTTGCAAAACTGGCTCGTTTGTAATTCTGTGAATCAGTTTACATTATATGTAATTTTTGGTATAATGTTCTGTAGAGTTCTGTGCAAACCTGAAAACCTAATTATTCTGAAAGGAATAAAACAGTTTCATAAAATTAGCAAATAGTTATCAGTGAAATAAGGCTATTCATTACTATTAGTTCTATTAGAAATTAATTGCCATGAAACAACCATTTTCGTATAAATTGTATTTCTATGAACAAATGAAAAACAAAATATACAAATCGACACATAACTTTGAATAATATGTTATTAAAATTTGAAGGTATTTAATAACAGAAACCACCAATTACCTAAAATACTACCACTAAAACGATGTTACAAAAACACAATACCTTCATAAATATCATCACATAATGTTTTGAAAAATAAAATAACTGTCAAATAATAAATGTCGAATATAATATATAATTGTCATAACGAAAAACCAGTACTAAATCCTTAGTTTTAATAGAATTTACTGGTATAGTTTAATTCAGTAAGAGATTTAAAAACAAAAGTACAAAGATTAAGAAACTTATTATTCTAGATTAACTCACATTTTTCAATTGTTTTTCAGACATCAAAATGAAGCAGCTGGCATTATTTCTGACGGTAGTGCTACTATTGCAAGGCACTCAAAGCAAATCTATTCCGTCATTTGAGAAAGATCACAACAGAGCAGCGAAGACAACTGCTGCGCCAACAACTGTAAAAGTTACAACTTCCGTACCGACGAACACAACGACAATCAGACCAGGACAGAACCCAGGAAATAATCCTGGCCAAGGAAACAACCCCGGACCAGGCAATAACCCCGGGCAAGGAAATAACCCCGGCCAAGGAAATAACCCCGGCCAAGGAAACAATCCCGGACAAGGAAACAACCCCGGACAAGGAAACAACCCCGGACAAGGAAACAACCCCGGACAAGGAAACAACCCAGGCCAAGGAAATATCCCAGGGCAGGGAAACAACCCTGGACAAGGTAACAATCCCGGACAAGGAAATAACCCCGGACAAGGAAACAATCCCGGACAAGGAAACAACCCCGGACAAGGAACCAACCCGGGACAAGGAACAAACCCGGGCCAAGGCAACAATCCTGGTCAAGGTAACAATCCAGGTCAGGGAAACAACCCAGGACAAGGAAACAATCCCGGACAAGGAACCAACCCTGGACAAGGCAACAACCCGGGCCAAGGCAACAACCCCGGTCAAGGCAATAACCCAGGACAAGGAAACAACCCTGGCCAAGGAAACAATCCCGGACAAGGTAACAACCCCGGTCAGGGAAACAACCCAGGACAAGGAAACAACCCCGGACAAGGAAACAATCCCGGACAAGGAACCAACCCAGGCCAAGGTAACAACCCAGGTCAGGGTAACAACCCCGGTCAGGGAAACAACCCAGGCCAAGGAAACAATCCAGGGCAAGGCAACAACCCCGGACAAGGCAACAACCCTGGACAAGGCAACAACCCCGGACAAGGTAATAACCCTGGCCAAGGTAACAACCCTGGCCAAGGAAACAACCCAGGCCAAGGAAATAACCCAGGCCAGGGTAACAACCCTAGTCAGGGAAACAATCCCAGTCAAGGTAACAACCCTGGGCAAGGAAACAACCCCGGGCAAGGAAGCAAACCCGGACAAGGAAGTAGTTCTGGCCAAGGCATCAATTCTCGACAAGGAAACAACCCTGGACAAGGCACCAATCCAGGACAAGGTAGCAACCCCGGACAAGGAAGCAACCCAGGAACCGGTACAAACCCAGGACAAGGCAGCAACCCAGGACAAGGGAGCAACCCAGGACAAGGCAGCAACCCAGGACAAGGCAGCAACCCAGGACAAGGCAGCAACCCAGGACAAGGCAGCAACCCAGGACAAGG
>PNEQ01107945.1:0-53084 GCA_003012365.1 Medauroidea extradentata
GATTATGTACTGAGAGTCTTTAATAAATCACTGCATATTTTATATTCCATGATGAAACTGGCAATTACACAATATGTAAATTAAAATATAAAAAACTTAACAACCTTTACACACGTTACCTACAATGTTAGCAATTTGTCGAGCATACAGTCTGCTTCCATTTGAAAATAGAAAACCAAGAGTGATACTAGTGGGAATGCGTATCGGCTGAATTATTTGCTGTCGCCTAAAAATTGCTTCCGTGTCCAGTATTATACGTTGTTGTAGTTGGTAAAATTTGGTTTATGTCATTATCAGAGACATGCAAAATTCGCATTATCATTTGGTAGCAGATTAAACTTCACTTTCCTATACATAACAGAGCATAATCTGCGATTCAATTGGCCGCGAACTTTATGTGTTGTCATTTACGTGTGTTACGTCTTGACAGAGATTGGTCCCTCTACCGTGTAAGCATTCTACGCGGCAAGTCACGACAATATCGGCCAGCGGGAGACGTCGAAAAAGCCTATAGTCACTTGGAGTCTAGTCAGCTGTCAGAAAATAGCGTGAATTTTGCGTGCCGCTAGTCATTATTCATTTTCATTAATAGCCTAACAATGATGAAATAACGGAAAAGTATGATACAGTTTGCCATGACACCTCAAACACAAATGTAAAAATTAATAATTTAAAAAAAATTATAAAAAATAATATATCGTTATATTTTTGTACTTTTTCATTTTATTATGTTATAAGGTGAATTTTACTACAAATGGATCACGTAGGCCTATACTCAGAAAAACAACTACAGTAAAATTTTCTTTTTTTTCCTCAAGGAGAACAATTGCACAGTAATAGCAGTGTCCGTGTTGTTGATACAGAACTACAAATCTAATACCTTGCGTTGAACTTCCAATACACGTTACTAAATAATTACATATATATTACAACATACAATCTACATACAATCACATATCGGTATGTGCGTACCTTTTCGCAAGGCTTGCACACAGAAGGTACAAGGGGTGAAGCTGAATTCCCAATTGCATTACGATGCTATTTTACTGTGTGAGTTTTCATATCCCAGTTTGTGCAAAATGTATTTGAAATATCGATACATTTCTGAAGATTAAATGTTAAAACGTAACAAACATACTGAAGAATAATTCTACTCATTGCAGTGCTCACAAAAGCTTATTTAGTAAAGTAGTTGATTAGTTAATTGTTTCTGTAAGGTTAAATAGATCTTTCTAATTTCTAGATCCCAAATTTTTTTTGTAATAGTTTGTGATTAATTTCGATTTAAATGTGTATTGTAGGTATTTCAAGTCCAGATGTAATTTCTTCATAAATACATGTACAAACATAAGCTTTGAAAGGTTGCCCTATGATTTTTGTTTAAATATGCTCAATGGTTTACACGTTTAAGGCATAATTTATCTTCCAATTATTTCAGTTTTTTACAATGGTATATTATGTGCTTTGTTTCGAAAAATTGTCCTTAAATACCACTATTTTTGCATCTTACAAGCCACAAATTTACCTTGCGTTTTTGCCTTGGCGTATGTTTATATATAGGCTCTACTTTCCAAGGCATGCAACCCCTCCCCCCTCCTTCCCTCATTACCTAAACCTGTGCATCCCTACACCTATACTCCTACAAGCATATATTAGTACACACAGAAGTTTCTCAATTATAATTTGTTAAATGTTCAAGCAGTTTTCACGAAGTATTTATATTTTATTTTTAAAAAAGGAACTTAAGAACACGCAATCAGGATTTTTGTAAATTCTCTGGGTCATCCACCGGTGCACACAGGATGTTATAAATTACTATTTTACTCTCATCCAGTTCAGTTGGTGTATCCTCGGTTTAATGACCCTGAAATGTCACTGAATCTGGTGGATATTCCCCAGAACATCACTCAGTGAAGTGTACATCACAATCTCACATAAAATGTTTGAAGTAACATGTGAATAATTGTGAAATGTGAGGTCAAATAAAGCAAATTTGCCAATTTTTTTTTGCTTTGGAGATTGTATTTTAAAATATTTTATTATTAAAAAAGATTTAATTTATAGATTTCTATTATAAACTATAATTACTTTTATAAATGCTACTAAACTGTTGAGTTTCGAGTATATCTTCGTATAAAGTTAAATAACGTAAGCAAACTCATCCTATTTAATTCGTTGCGAAAACATTTAAAAAAACTTTTGGCCTGACGTTCGGCAATGGCCTCAACTGGCGTGCACTTGTGTTTCAACCATTGATGCACTCAACGTCGAATTTTTGGGAATCATATTTTGGTATTCGATTATACATACAAGCAACTGTGACATCATGTCAGGCTAGTGTTGGTTCATCTCTCTGCGATCTTACTTGTATGAACTCACAAAATTAACTCAACATAAGTACCGTAAAACAGGATGATTAGAAACACTGGGGTGAACAGAAACGAAATTAGAAATACCTTCACTTACCTACACCTGTTGCTTGAAAGTAATATCATTACAATAAAACTACTGTTTGTAGGTAAATTGTTTTAACTTGCCTACTTAAATATTAAATTTTTAAAACAACATCTATACCGAAAATTTACCTTTGAAATTACTTTCTATTCGCCCCAATGTTTCAAATCACCCTGCTTTACTGTATGACCAACAATTAGAATTATTGAAAGATAATCTGAGTTAGTTGGTTAGTAGATGGCAGAGATGATAAGTAGCGAAAATCCATGTTGGTATATTTTATATCATTCAGTAAAAATTCTTATAAATTTCTCATAGAAAATACTGCTGTTCAACAAATTTCAGGTTTAATCACCAGAGATGTTCTTAACATTATCTAAGAAAGTAAATAATTCTACACAAAATTTAAATGTTGCAGTATGTTTACTAATTTTTGAGTTTTTCATCATATTGCTTTCGTTGGCATTCTTTTCTGTGTGTTTAAAACCCTAGGATAACTCCTCCCCCTACAGCCGTTGAGCAAACATTTCTGTTGTCAAAATATACACTAAAGGAAAGTAGGCTGATTAGTTCTGTATAGATCTACTTGTTATAACTTGTATGGTAGTATAGACTGAATGTGTCTTCTGAATATTTTGAAATGAATGTTAATAATATGATGGTTGATGTGATAAGTTCGGTCTCTGTGACAGATTCGTACATCCTGTTAGCAGGTGCCTGTGAGGCTGGTAGCTGTCTCAGCCAGTTATGTATGGCTTGTGCATTGGGGTGACTACCTATATGTCTTGCAGTCTATTACGATTTTCAGTATACAGGCTGTTGAGCTGGCTGTGGTACGTATGATGAGGAGAATCGTACTGTCCACTCTGCTTGAATAGTGTTCATTGATACATACATATTTTTTTACATAGCCTCAACACATTAACTGTGGTATTAGAAGAGCTATTTGGGGAAACTGTGAATGGAATCAAAACTGTATGAACCAGATAGGACCCGCTCAGGTGGAGCATAGAATTATCCAGTGCCTCTAGGAATCGGTTGATTATGTGTGTGAGATCATAGTGTCTTTTATTTTCCAACTGGGTGTACAAAGTGACTTGGAGAATGAGTCGTCACAAGCAAACATGGCAATTATAGTAATAAATTTGTTATGCTAATTTTTATTTATACTTTCAAGATAGAGGTCCGTCATAAGATCCTCATGTGGGTCTCTGCAAAATATTCTACAATCAGTCATTTTAAGCCTTGACGCCGAAACATAAAACAATCATTACTCTATCCACAGTGGCATGAAGACCGATATCGTTGAAGAATTTAATTGTACTTTGTAGATTGAAAAGTGTGTCAAAATTATTCAGCACAGCGAAGCTACAAGTGGAAAGATATCTTACTCAAGCTTGCGTGAAAATAAAAACACGAAGTACATCGGGGCACGAACTTTAAGGCCGTGGTTAAGAGCAGCACAATTTCGCACACTGTTTGTACAAACGAGATGAAACTGTGCCTGCACAAACCTAAAGTAACAGTTAGATACTATGTCTGGATGCTTTGAATAAAGGAAACAATTACAAAAGACTAGCGCATCAAACCTGAGGACTGAAATATTTAAAGTGGTCAAGTTTCGTCACTACGGACCAAGGGTTTACTACATAGATGGCATGGAAGGCAAAGATATTCAAGGAGGTTTCTGCAGTGAAGAAATTCAAGTTACCAAGTATCCAAACATGTAATTAGTCGAGAAGGTTTTGAATAGTAAACGAAATAAAAGGCTAGTGCGATGGCTTGGGTTCGATGTAAGACATAACAGTAGTAGAATGATTTTGTTCCTTCTGGGACATAGAGTCGTAGTGAGGCACCCCGCCCGAGTGAGCCCCCCCCCCCCTCCCGTGTTGTGACGTCTCGGCCCCAGCTGCCATGTTGAATGACCTTGACCTTTAACTGTGACCTTGACCTTGAGTATCATATTACCAAAATTTTCCGAAATTGTGAAAATTCCAAAAAAATTACAATTTTTCAAAAAATTCCGAAAATTTTCTAATTTTTTCATAAATATTAAACATTCCGAAAAAAATTCGAAAAAAAAATTATTAACTCCATCTTGTTTCCGACCGCCATCTTGGTGTTTCTTTCGAAAAATTTTTCCATTTCACATTACATTATAACCTCGCACTTATTTAATAAAAAACTTTTTAATAAAAACATTTTTAGTAAAAAACTATTTAATAAAAAACTTTTTATACAAAAATTATTTAATTAAATCAACTACCGACACATCTCACCCGGACGAGCTCCATCGACACACTGACTCCCCCCACAACTTTTATCATGCATATATTAACCTGTCCCCCCTCCCCCTTGCACTACCCATTCCTTTATTTTAATTGGCTGTTAGTCACGTGATGATTCCCCCCCTCCTCCACTACTTTTCCCCTCTCACTGACGTTCGTGTTATAACCCTCTCAAACTACTACACCCCCTCCACCCCCTCCGCCACCGATCCCTTTCCAAAAAATTATTTTTCCTCCCTTGAACTTTATGTGCCATTTCCCCCACCACCATTTCCACTAGCCAATAGGAATAAGTCCTTTTTCACTGTTATTAAACCATGAATTACGATTTTCGTTATATCCAGGTTCGATTCCCAGGAAAGTACAAGATTCTTCACTAGGCTTTCTCAGGCTTCGCCAATTTATTCCACCTTAATTGAGAATAAAGTGCCCTCCTCCTTATCAAAACCCATCAAAACCCTGTGATCAAAACTTTCACAGAGCTCTGGCGGGGTTACACCGCATTCTCTAATTTACTTTCAGTTATTTATCGCGGTGTATGCACTGTACGTCTCTTTACTTGTAGCCCTTCTTCAAGGAAACTGGGTGGTAATGTCACTTGTACATGGGATGAATATCATCAACACACACATTCTCTAGTGTGCAGGGAAAAACCAACGCAGAAAAGTCTTGAGGAAACACCGAAAGAAATAATTGTAAGACAACAGAAGTACGGTGAAAGAATACAGCACAGTGCATAAAGAATACAGCACTACCTGGCGAGAAATCAATGCCTCATGCACGGTCTCTGGTGTGCTGTGAAAGAAAAGCAGTGATGAATATCATCAACACACACACACATTCTCTAGTGTGCAGGGAAAAAACGATGCAGAAAAGTCTTGAGAAAACACCGAAAGAAATAATTGTAAAACAACAGAAGTATGGTGAAAGAATATAGCACATTGCTTAAAGAATACTGCACTACCTGGCAAGAAAACAATGCCTCTTGCACAGTCTCCGACGAGTGAAAAAATGTTGTGGAGAAGAATTAATTATATTTCATAATATCCATGTGGTACCGTGTGTACCCCGTCTTCCAGTATGTGACGCTTGTCAGTCGATGTTAATGCCAATTTGTTCATACATTCCGTAAAAAGTGTATGCTTGTGTGATCGAATGCTGTCTGTGTTCACTCTGAGCGTGCAGTGTTGTTGTAGCACATTTATGAAATCTTCGAATTTAATTTTATTTTTCACAACACTCTTCTGTATGCCTTTTACTTCCTTCGTTACCTTATTACTGCACTTGTAGGCATACAGTTTCGCATGGAGCCCCACGAAGTCAGTCATAATGTCAGCTCCTGCCTCGTCCTTGAATTTTCCTACTAATTTTTAGTTCATCGTCGAGCAGCAAGGATGGTCGACGGGGTAGCCACTGGTGTCGAACTCTTCTATAAATTTTGCATCTTTGTACAAGTCACGGTAAAAATCATCAGTTCTCACTTGATACACGAAGCTGTCAGTATCCATGTATAAGAGTTCAAGGTTGTCATCGTACCGCGTCTTCATTAAATCGTAATGGAACCTGTTCGTTAGAGTTTTAGACAAGTCCAGTACCGCGAACCCTGCGTATATAGGTCTGTCGAAGAGAAGCGTTTTGTGTCACAAGTGTACTAACGACAAATTTTCACTGTATTTTGTTCTGTCAATGAATGTTGGTTTTGCTACTAAGTATCTTTATTCTTTTCTCGTTACACACCAGCTCTGTTTTTTGAACGTTTTCTTTTATTCTTGAGCAATTTTCCGAAACTTGCATTTTTTGACAATTTAAAAAACTCTTTTTCAAAATCGTTGTTTGCTGCCTGTCTTTTTGTAGTATTGACTTCAATGAAGGGCTGCATCCATGCGGACTAGTCAAACTGGAGCACCCTGTGTATTTTCTTGAGTTTCAGCCCCTGTTTCAGTGCCTGCTTCAGGTTCCTGAAGTGAACGACATAGTTTGTTTTGTCATACAGAATGGTCATTAGTTTCACTTGTTTCAAGCCTGGCGGATGCTGGTTCACGGGCAGAAATGGCAGGTCTTTATGTTGCTCATGCAGGGTCGCGGGGTACTTGTCATCCACCATCCAAAATGTAACCCCTCGCAACATTGTCTGGGACGGACAAGACGTCGATGTTGGTGTCTACCCACGTAAAGTTACATTTCGGTAGGGGCAGAGACATGGCCCAACCATAAAGATTGTTTGTGTCCAAGTATTGCAAGTATGTGGACAGCTTGCTAGAGTCATAGGAGCTGGGATCATACACGTTGTTGGCAGTTGCATGGCACTTGATGCACTGTGCTACGCCACCCCGGATCCCTTCCTCGACGAACATGTGCATGTCGTAGTCGGTAAGCTGTTCCAACTCAATGCCAGTCATTTTCATCATGGCGTCGAAGGTAAAACCCGGGGCACTGACGTAGTGTACACAATACAGCCCGTATGTGGTTAAACACAGGTCTCTGAAGTTTTCAAACACGTCTGACAAAATGAGTACATATGTTTTTAGGTACAGGTTTGAGTTGTCCCCCAGTTTTGAGTATCCAAATTTCTCCCACACTGCCTGAGCATGCCTGTAATCTTCTTCACTGATGTCACTGTCGGTAAGCCTGTTGTAGAATGCCGCTTTTGTTGGTAGGCAGGTTTCATCCAGCTTGGACATGTCATCGACGTAATCGTATGGATAAACTGCCTTCTGGGTGACAAGTAACAGTTGGTCTTGGTCAAAAATTTTCTCAGTTTTGATGAATTTTTAATTTAGGCAGGTACTCGGCCAGTGAAGCAAGAATGCGATACATGAACCGGAATGTGTCTACAAACTGGAAGGAGAAACGGTCGCCCAGCTGCTTCGAGAACGTAATCATTTGCTCGTTCGTATGCGGAATAATAAATATATCATTGTTGTCATAGCCCAGCTGCCTTACAATGAAGTTTTCGTTGTAACCCAAGTTGTAAAATAAGACAACGAGTTTCTTCGGGCGTCGACGAAGCAGGTTGCAGCTGGTACATGCAGCCCCGATATACTTGCCGCTGAAGTGGTCGTGGTCTCTGACTTTGTAGCTGTCGGCAGTGAATGTAGATGTACAGTAGCAGCACCGTGTCATGTGTACATGTGTATGTTGTTCTACAGGTGATATAGGTAACATTGGTTTGTAGGTAGCGTAGTTATTTTCCATTATTCACAATATCAGCCATAAATTTCTCTTCTGCATCCTGACTACTATAAATAACTGGCGCTTGTGGCAGCATAGAATCACATCGTTGTCCACCTGTACATATATATAGATAGTAGCTATATGCTTCGTGTTTTTGGTACTTGTAGGTATATGAAATGCTAGGGTCAGGTTCGCAGGTACTTACAGGCTTTAATATGGCCTCAAAGTGCGCATACACGACGATTGGTACCTTGTTTACATGATGAAAATTTTTTAATTTTAAAGCGGGTGTTTTCCCGTCAGGTCCTGGCTGTGGCACCTCAATTCGTGTGGGTGTATGCTTGTAACAGTTGAGATGCGCCCATATGGTCACCACCCCGATTAGGTATATTCAATATATATCTGTGTCAACCATCATAAATTAATGTGCAATAATAACTACATCTTGCGACGATTCATTCTCTTCGTCATTGTATCAAGATCACATTGCAATAGTACTCATTAAAATAACATTACTGCACCAAGTTTTATGTTAAAAATAAGGAATTGTATATATTTTGTCTTTGTGAAGACGAGGGAGAGAAGCAGGTGCAGAGTGTGTCTTGGGGCCTCATCCCACCCTGCTCGAACCACCTCCCTAGCTGGTCACAAGGGGAGGGGTCCAGCCAATGGCTTTGCTAGTTGTTACTGTGTTACAGATATGTAGTAATTAAGAAATCATAAATGTGAACAAGTAAATAAACCATTTTATGTAAATGAATGTAAATAGCGACGAGAAATTAAGCAGTGATTTAATGAATATGGTACTGGCCGGAATTGTTGTCCCCGAGAGGCGGGGCCATCGGGTGTAAGCTGTTTCCTGATTGGCCCAAAACGAACCGGAGCTTGCTGGCCAAGTGACGGGGGGTTTTGGCGCAAATCAGTGAGAGGAGAAGCGAGCCGGTGCGGTCCGGGACGGACGTTGTCAAGCGAGGAGGTCGTCGCCGAGTCGCGGCAGTGATAGGGCAGAGTGCCACCGTTAGGCGTCGAAGCTAGGCATCGTGACGCGGAGTACTGTGGGCCGAGGCGCCATCATCGTCGTTGTTTTGGGCGTCGGGACGCCGTTAAGAGTTCGCCAAGTCACAAAATACGTCGGGCCGAGACACCTCTGGTTAGTAATTGGAGAGAGAGAGTGATTGCGAGGCATTTGATATTCTTATTAGTTGTCGGGGCTCCGTGCGCGCGACTGTATTGCTTAAGAGCCATACCGACAAATCGACATCAGTATCGGTCCGCCCCGAGAGGACAGCGACGACATGCTACTCAGACAAAAAGACTTGCAACTTTTTCATAATCTAGTATCATAGTATCCAGAACTTGCACACAGCAACAATAGAAGAACAAACACCGCAGAAACAGTTTAAAAATAATAAATTTATTAAATAACAGTAAGACGAACATCGTAAATATGGCGCGCCAACTCAGGGCTCGACGAACCACATGCCTGAGATATGACTCTTGTTCAAAACCGCGAATGACAGGAATCGAAGACGGACAATTCGGCAACAGGAACGTAAGACATTCGCACGCGATACCACTGTTCTGTACAGTTGTTTGAACACCGCCGAAGCGGGGACTAAAGTAGAACTGTCGAACGGCGGGTGCTACGGACTGGAGTCGATCGCGGGACGAACAACGAGAGACACCACGGCGAGTACGGTATCGCAGAGGAACAACGGGACATCATGAAACCAGCTACGAGAGACAAAGCAGGAAGAGTCTACACAGCGACGACAAGGTGCTTGGTGCCTGGACTGGGTATCGAATTGCGGACTCCTGTCCCCGGAACTCGGCGGCGCGATGGTCAACGCCTCCAGCTACAACAACTAGGCAAAATCTACAGATTGGTGAGATAAGACATCCATTATTACCATCAAATTTTCAGAACCACCACCGGTACACCAGAGATTGACGGCCTTCGCTTCGAGTGTGTGTAAGTGCACGATAATCAGATAATCAGCTGTGCGTCGAGTCACGAAACGCCAGATGGTTATCCAATTTTTTTTTTTTTTTTTTTACAGTAAGGGTCGCCTGACACCATTTATTTTACGAAAACTGGTTTACTTGCCTTGGTAGGTATAGAATAGCAGAATAGTTGGTCAGCTAAGGATGAGGTATCCTTAAGGAGTTTGTGTATGGGGGACATTAATATGGCATCGACAGACGAAGGTACAGCATTGTCAGGTGATGTGGTGTGTAGCTCCGAGACGAGAGACGGAAGTAACGCAGGTCAGGGTAGCATCCACAGGTGGTACAGGCTAACCCGCAAGGTGAGTCACAACTTCAGTGTTTCATGTTGCAAATGCAGGCAATGTTAGAGCGACAATCGGAGCAGACACGAGTAATGCAAGAGCAGACGCGGGAGCAAATAGCAGTAATGCAAGAGCAGATGCGGGAGCTGACACAAGTAATGCAAGAGCAGACGCGGGAGCAGATAGGAAAAATACAGGGGCAAATCGAGAAATCAAGGCGCGAAACAAGAGCAGAAATTAGAGACGCAATGATAGAGTACGTCAGCCAGGTTGATGAGAAATTACAGACAGTTGAGGATCGCTTAGAGAGACAGAGTGAAGAGCGGTGTGCCACATTAACCACAGAGGTAGACCGCGTAGAAAGTAAAATCGACCGCCATGTAACAGCCTGTATAGAGAACTATCAGGCATTGCGCAGACAAGTTGATGAACAGAACGCCAGAGTAGTATCACAGGTTAATGAGACTACAGTACAGTTAAGGCTTGTTCAAGGGGAAACTAAGAAAACATCCGAGGAAGGTAACATGTAAGGGCAGCGTGTAGCTGTATTAGAGACGTGGCAAACCAGCACATTTACGCAGGGTATGTTGACAGGCAGAGGATACATACAGACAGCAGCTTTTCCCAACATCGACAAAGAAGTGGTTCCATTCTCAGGTAGGTCAACGCACGCCTACCCAGTACGATTCATTAAGAACATGGACAAATATTTGCGCAATGCGTGTGTACCCGAGAGATTTAAGGTAGAGTTATTTCTCTCACGACTCATCGACTCGGCAGAAATTTGGGGGCAGCGGATGTCGGAGAAATGGGACGGATATGCACAGTGTCGTGAAACATTCATGAGGCGATATTGGAACAGCCTCGAACAGGTTAAACTGATTCAGGAAATATTTCAAAGTCGTTACTAGCCGGCCATGGAGTCAGTATGGCGGACTACTTAAGGGAGTTGGTTGACGAATGCGAGTTTCTTGACACACCATTTTTTACAAGAGAGATTAGTACACTACCTAATCAGACATTTGCCACAATATTTACGTGATGCAGCTATCACAGCAGAGGTCAGTGATTGCGAAGCTCTGATTCAAATTGTGGAGAAATTCGAGTACCACTCGGTCGGTCGAGCGCGCTGTCCAAGGGAATACACTCACACTAGACAGGATTTTAAACCATGGAGAAGCGAAACTCCTAGAAAAAGGATGACTAGAGGCCCGCTGGGTCACAGATTCGACATGCCCCAGCGGGAATTCCAGGGCAGAGAAATGAAAGAGTTTCGTCCTTCGTCCCCTCAAGAATGCCATGAGAGCGGCCATACAAACAACTCACCTTCCAACCAGGAAAATGTTTGAAGGCCCCGGGTGAATGCCTCCCACTTCCGGAACAGCGCCGACATGTTGGTGAGGTCAGTACGAGAGTACATAGATGTGAACTAGAAATATATATCGATGAAGCAACAAAGCCGGAGCACAGAGAGATAACAACTGACACATCGTGCATTGTACCTAAGATGTCTCCGTCCCTTAATATGCAAGTAGGTAATATGTCAGTAGAGACAATCGTCAACACAGGGGCACAGGTATCTGTGAAAGAGAAGTGTTTGATCGACGATGTAGCACCTTCAGGACACGTGGAAAGATGGCAGGCATAGCAGGTGTAACATTAGCAGAGAGTATGAGCGTGAAACGAGTCAGCGAAACACAGTTAGAAACAACTGTAGACAAGTGCACCGCACGAGAGTCGAACAGGGACACGCGTGCAGGAACCAGCGGTGGCGCGTACAAAAGATTGTCGCCAAAGCGGAAAGGCGGTACAGGCGCGCATCACGACAATCATAGCTACGTCTATCCAAGGTGTCCAGAACAAGTTAAGTGGTACGATAACCAGTTTCGGATCAGTCTGGCGTCGAACGCGGACAGGTCTCGTAGAGTAGGAATGAGCGCCTATGAGCTTATAGACCCAGGTTAGGCAAGTGTAAGATAATCGGGAACCAGATGTGTACAGTTTTATTTGTATTTTCAGTGTTTTCAGCCAGGGTGTACAGTAATGTAATGTAGGATAGACAGAAGAGAGCATAGTTGTAAGATTGTATTTTCTTCTCTAAAGTTACATTTTGAGAGCAGCTGCATGTAGGAAGGCAGATATAGCAGGGGAAGATGACGCCAAGACGAGCCTGTAGCATAGATGTCTATAGGAACTGACCGTCGTTTGTCAGCCGTGCCAAGTGTCTTTTGTATAGGACAGCTAGCAGAGGGCACACCAGGGGGTAGGCTACGTCCAGCTCGGAACCTGTCAGCAGAGGAGTAGGGGGTGGAGTTAGTTATCGCCATCTTGGGTAGTGCCACACGTGTTAGGAAGCCCGTCCGGCCATTAGTGGAAAATAGGAGCCATTTAGACATAAGTTTAAGAGGTTTGTTGCAGGTGTGGGCTCTCGGATCAGTTTCACCCCTCTACCAAAATGGAGTCAGACGGCCCCGAACTGACCTTACCATCCATGGCAAAGTGAAAAAAAAAGTTTAAGGAGGCAAATAAGGCTACGAAGGGAGACACGACATTAGTATTGGGAAAAGGACATCAATGTTGTAATTTCATCAATTTATTAGTATTTTATGTTGTTAAATAACTTTCTCAATAATTTGTACATAGTTTTAAGGAAAATGTAGGGATGAGATGTATTTGTTGGCGGCTTGAGATCTTTTGCGCCCTTTCAACTACGTTTCAGGTCATAAAAGACCTCCAAGGGTACTGTGACGAGCCCATATGGTCGCCACCCCGATTTGGTATATTCAATATTTATCTGTGTCAACCATCATAAATTAATGTGCAATAATAACTATGTCTTGCGACCATTCATTCCCTTCGTCATTGTATCAGGATTCATTGCAATACTTCTCATTAAAATACCATTACTGCACCAAGTTTTATGTTAAAAATAAGGAATTGTATATATTTTGTCTTTGTGAAGACGAGGGAGAGAAGCAGGTGCAGAGTGTGTCTTGGGGCCACACCCCACCCCACTCGAACCACCTCCCTAGCTGGTCACGAGGGGAGGGGTCCAGCCAATGGCTTTGCTATTTGTTACTGTGTTATAGATATGTAGTAATTAAGTAATCATAAATGTAAACAAGTAAATGAACCATTTTATGTAAATGAATATAAATAGCGACGAGAAATTAAGCAGTGATTTAATAAATACGGTTCTGGCCGGAATTGTTGTCTTCGATAGGCGGGACCATCGGGTGCAAGCTGTTTCCTGATTGGCCCAAAACGAACTGGAGCTTGCTGGCCAAGTGACAGTGGGTTTTGGCGCAAATCAGTGAGAGGATAAGCGAGCCGGCGTCGGTCCGGGATGGACGTTGTCAAGCAAGGAGGTCGTCGACGAGAGGGCAGAGTGCCACCACCAGGCGTCGAAGCTAGGCGTCGAGACGCGGAGTACTGTGGGCCGAGGCGCCATCATCGTCGTTGTTTTGGGCGTCGGGACGCCATTAAGAGTTCGCCGAATCACAAAGTACATCGGGCCGAGACACCTCTGGTTAGTAATTGGAGACAGACAGTGATTGCGAGGTATTTTATATTCTAATTAGTTGTCGGGGCTCCGTGCGTGCGACTGTATTGCTTAAGAGCCATACCGACAAATCAATATCAGTATCGGTCCGCCCCGAGAGGACAGCGACGACGTGCTACCCGGACAAAAAGACTTGCAACTTTTTTCATTATCTAGTATCATAGTATCCAGAACTTGCACACAGCAACAATAGACGACCAAACACCCGCAGAAACAGTTAAAAATTACTAATTTATCAAATAACAGCAAGACGAACGTCGTACAGTGTTTCTTCTGTTCTTCTAAGCATTCCTGTCCTGTCAGTCTGGATTTTCTTTGAAAATCATGGTAGAATGTGAAACATCGTTTGCAAATATGGACAGTGTTGTGATGAGTATTCAGCTGGGAACGCACCAACCGGGAAAAGTTCTTAATGTAGCAGTAGTGTGCGTTTTCTTCAGTGGTGAGGAGCAGTAGGTCAAAATGATTAAGTTTCTCTTCTAATGCTACACGTATGGGTATGATCTTATCCTCTGCATTTAGGGAATACACATTAACAGATACATCCTTTTTTCTGCTCAAAGATCTTAATTTGGTGAAGTGGGGTTGGGAACTCGAGCTCTGAGAAATCAAATGTGGTCTCCACCTTAAGGTATCGCTGGTCGATGAGCTCAGGGTGGTCTCTATCATTGTATTTTGCAAGAATAGAATATTTAATACACATGTGATCAACGTAGTTTTTAGGGTTGATGACAGCATGTTTATCCTTAATGGACTGAGGCAGTTCTATAAACAAACAGACACGGAGGGGGTCCAGTGTGGTGACACGCAGCTGCAGGTGGTTGACTCTTAACAGAACCCACCCTGACCCACGCTCCTTATAAATCTCTTCCTCGTGGCAAATCTTGGCCATACTTCAGCCACAATGGATGCCACGTCCAAAGGTTCATAGACTGCCACGTTTTGTGTTTTGAAGGCTCGCTTGTCTGTACCTTCGTCGAGTGGACCTGGTTTAGTGTAGTCACACTCGAGCCTAATACTGAATTTTATAGGCCCGTGTTCGTGAATGTCTACAGTAACTAGTCTTACCAAATTTTCTTTTATTGGTGTCAAATAATTGTAAATATCTTTAGTTACTCCTGATTTGTTTTCACTAACATATGTTTTTAAATTGTTCCTGAAGGCGGTTTGTGCCTCAACAAAGCCATAAGTGTTTGGTGCGCCTGCACCTGCCACAATTACAGGGCGACCTGCCGATGTTGAGGGTTGTGGGTCAGTCGAGATGGTGACAGATGGTGGTGACACACATTGCCTCTTTGCAGGCGGCTCACATGTTCCTGTGCACCTTTTTATGTGTCTTTGCAAGTTGTCCTTGTGTGAAAATTCCTTCAGACTTGAGGACATGTGTGTTGTGTCCGCTGGGGATTGAAAATACATTCAGAGGTTTCATGCCGACGTGCGTTATAGGTTTCAGTAAAAGTACTGCCCCAGTACTTACAGCGAAAGCTAGCAGGCTGGGCAACTGTACCATTGCAAGTACATAAATGATGGGCCAAGTTGTCTTTGTGGGGTATCTGCTTCCCGCAATGCTCACACTGCTGCTGGATGCAGTTTGGATTTTAAGCGCATCTTAATTCATGTCGGGACATGCTACATTTGGTTGTAAAACAGACGTTTCAGTACTGACATATTAACTGTGCAGGACTCACTCCGTTAGCCTGGTGGAGAGTTGAAGCTGGTGTGGCTGGCTGGAGTGCAGGGGGAGTCGAAGCATGCAGGAGCCCCGCTCCTGAACCTTGGACTGCGGGCACGACACTGGAAGCCATGGAGACACGCTCCATCACGTCAGACTGCAACATAAAAAATGTCATGTACACACCACAACATTATTTCAAACACATTGTTGAAAAAAAGAGGACAAGCACTTTGTAAACATGTATGTATACATGCAGCAAGTTCATACACGATCGCACACACATTCGCACAAATACACACACCAGCTGATCAAGTTCAAACTCGACCTCGCACACACACACTTATGTACATACAGACAACTACACACATTCGCACAAATATACACACCAGCTGATAAAGTTCAAACTCGACCTTACTCACATCTAGCTAATAACTTTAATACTCGATCACACATACACATCAGATGAGCGAGTTAATACTCGATCACACATACACATCAGATGAGCAAGTTAATATTCGATCACCCACATACACACTCATACATACATATGCAGTCACACATACACCAACACATACAGAGCAGAGCAAGTTCAAACTCGAACTTAAACACACATCAGACGAACAAGTTCAAACTCGAATGCTACCACACATACACATATAATACACTTAAGTATTAGCTATGTATATGTGACCAAGGGTCAGGGAAATAAAAATTTGCAGCTGTTAAAAACTCAGCTGTAATACACATGTGATAACTCACCAAAAGTGATGATGAAGTTGGAGTTGAACTCGGTACCGTAGACTCCACGACGATGGAACCCTAGACATCGACGGATCTCTGGCTCGTCCCACGAAGGAGTGGTGTGACGTACAGGAACGATATGATTAAACTAAGGTAATTGTGATTACAAGCACTAAAGGAAAAAACTATGCAATTATTTTTCACTTACCGGAAGTAGAAAATAGAATAAGCAGTACCCAGGAAGGCAGAAAGCTCGACAGTTTTACCTCTACGGAGCTTGACGAAACCGGAACTCGACACAGAGAAGAGGAACTGGAGACTGAAACACACAGGTACATAATGAAAAACTGTTTATGTACATCATAATTCACGAGTAAAACCTAAACGATTTGTACACACCAGAAATCACAGAAGGAACTGAAGGCTCTACAGTTGCCTGTCCATGGAGATCAACGAAATCGGTTCTCGACGTGGGCGAAGTTAACTGGAGACTATAAAAACAAATAATTTTTATGTGTCCTTTTAACTCTCACATAACACATATTACATGAGTGTACATGATTTTAAAATTAGTAATGTAAATGTTTATGATAGCAATAAGATAATTTAATTTTTGATTACTATTTGTTAAGAGTCCTCCCTAAATAGACTACATTTGAGTGCTGGCATACAGTAATAATAAATAAAAGTATTATTCTGTACTGTCCTACGTGGTTCAGTTATTGTTTCGGGTGCGAATCTCTAGTATTATATTTTCAGTTTGTGTAAAAAAGAGTCATTGTTAGTCACATTTCTCTAAATGGGAGAAAGCAGAACAGATCAGATATAAATTGCACTGTGTTTAAAAATATTTATGAATGTAACACAGTTTTGGAAACTAAATAGTGCAATATGTTTCAAGTATTTCACTAACTATATGTAAATATAAATGGATATATTAGTCCAGAGTACTTGTGTCTATATAATGAACAAGAAACCTACGAAAATGTATAGGAAAGTATTTTTATTACGATCAACAAGCCGCAGATGTGATGAAGGCAAATGTAGCAAAAGTTACATAACAGGCTCTCAGCTGGGACCTTACCAACACGTACGAGTGATGCAGCAGTCGCCCACTGCATATGTAGACAAGGACTTATAGGAAGGCTGGTGTGCTTTCTGACCAATGTCAACAGCTCCGCTCGTCGCGGAGAAAACTCACCTTAATGAATAGAGCAGAATTGAAGTACGGAAGCTCTGGTAGACCCTAGAAGACCCCGAGAACACCAGATGACGCTGTCACAGGAAAAAGTGAAGTGCTCTCTGTCATGTTACCGTCTTATATAGTATAGCACAGCGTGTGTATTCTTCCACGAAAAGATTGTATCCGCGAATAAGTGTAAATTTCTCCTTTATTTGTCTATGAAATTATACATTTTTAAGCAATGTAAAAGAAAAATATTTTCGTGACTTACTAGTAAATATTTATATTATTAATTAATTATTATTTTAAAATAAATTAATAAATAACCAATAAATAAAATTTTAAAAATCCCCCTTCTCATTGATCCCACCTACAGTGTTTCCTTCAACTTCCCCCCTTCTCTCAGGGGACCAATCCGCTCCGCGCACGCCTTTGTGGGCGGAGTACACAGTGAAAGGAACAGAGTGCATTTGCTCTCTCACTTCTTTATGCATTTACAGACACCCTTCTAGAGGTTAGCAGTGTTAATTAAATTATGAGAAAATTTTGGGGACTCAGTTCGCACGTGTCTAGATAAAGATAGTGAGTACATCTTCTGTCTCTCACTACATGATCTTGCCAATTTTTCATCTCCCCTGCACGAGGATACACTGTACTTTGCAAATACAGGCTCGGCAATGAAGAGAGATGTAAAATGTATTTCCCTCTCTCTCGACTTAGCCTTGACAATTCTCAAGCGCCTTTATTTGAGTCTGGGTTTTTTCATAACCTCATTATTCCCCGCCTCTACATGCCAGCCACCCGACTACTTAGATGATACTGTAGCATAGCCGAGAGGACAAAGTCCAAATCCAGTCGCAGGTAGAATAAACTATGTACCGTGTACACTCTGTTCTCAACTCTCATTTGATTATGTGTTTTTTATATAAAATAATAACTCGCCAATCAATTTTCAAAAACGATATAATTTATTAGAGACTAACATTGCATATATTTTTCAACTAAACATTCTACACATCAGTAATATCTTTCAGCATTGATTCATACACATGAATTACTAGTCTTTGTATTTCTAGTTGGCTTTGCAAACGGGATATTTTTTTGGTCACTGCATCTGGAACATTGATGTCTGCTGTCGTGGGGCGTCGCAGCTTACATGGTCTGGGTTCGCTGCTCGGTTCGTGCACTGTATCTTCTTCCAGTCTAGTAGAGCAGACAGTGACATGAGGTTGATACGGTTTTCAGATTTTGGGGCTCTGGGTAGCAGCTTCACTCGGGGATTGAGACAGATAGTCTGTTGATGGATGATCTCCACCCGATTCGACAACACAGTCCAGAGCATGTATCTCTGCGCTTGTGAAGGCTGGTGGTGGATAAGCGGTGTTTTCTTCTTGAATTGTAGCAAATTGGATTACTTGATCCACTGTAGCTGGAAGTTACGTATCACGTCTCATGTAGTGTACCACAGAGTTTCTTGGCGTACAGCACGTAATTTATTGTTGAGTTCATTCGTATGATGTTGGAAACGGAGAAAATAACCAATGTCCGTTTCCATCACACTCTTCCTAGTACGTACGCAAAAAACCAGAGTCCCAAAACGAATACGAAATGTGCCTATCTCCAGGACTGACACTAATGTATGTATTTAATGGGTGAAATGGTGTCATCTTGTTCACTCGAATTCCCGACTTCGACTTAATATTTGCCGTTTTCTGGATATTTATATACTCGAGTACTGATGACGTCATTATTCCCGCGATTGCGCAAAGCCGTATAAAATGTGTTCAATCCAGCAGCTAATATGTCCCATGCATCATCATTAACACGTAGCATCTTCCGAGTCGGGATAACCTGGGTTCGTGTCAGAAACCTGTTCTGGGCTGAAAACAGTGGGCGATAAAGATACTATAAAGATACCGGCAGTACTATTTTCTTGCGCCATTTTGGGAAATAATATGTAGAGAATGTATTTATTCGCTTAGTGTAGAGTTACGACATCCCCATTCGTACAATAACTGTGAATTTTTCGCTGCATTTACAAATTTACGATCAAACTTGCTCTTTAGTTTTCGCAGTGATGGACATCAGTATTCCTGCTGCACGTCTACTATTTCCAAGTCTTTTATACACAATTTGCTTAAATTCTTTTTCTGTTCTAATCCCGTTACGTATACAGTCTTAACGTCTTTATTCAGTAGTGCGGTGATTTCATCTGAAGCTTTCTCATACAGTATTTCTCCATTGTTCCAGTCAAGACCGTGAAAGTGTTTTGTAAGCCATGCATTTGTTTTTTTGCTTTTCTCGTCAGAGAGTTTCCACGGGTACGGGGGACTGAAGGTTTGGGTTTGGGTTTCACCACCATCTTCATAAGTCACTCAGATTTCTTTAAAAGCACAAATCTCTTTTGGCTCTGGAAACCTTGCATATTACAGTTCATTATGTTAGTGACTGTTGTTCCTTCCTTTAAACACAATGTATTTATATGTTCCTAATTGACTAATTTTACCAAACCCGAGTAACAGTCGTAGTTCACTATTCTATTGTGTATAATAAAGCAGTAAGCAGCTGTGTTTTGTGGGACATTTTCCTTACAAATAATTTCAATTCTGCAATCAACCGTACTGTTTTGAACTCGCTTGTTTTGTTTCGACGTGTCAAAAACCAACAAAGGTGCCAAATCTCGATATTTTTGCAGTCACAGTATCGGACATGATTATCGTCCGTAGTATGCTGTTTAAACCTGAGAATACAAATAGTATGGAAACATGTATCCTTCCTGGTCAAACAAAGCATTCAAGTCAACATATGGGTAACTTTCGCTGTTCAAAAATATTTTTACGTTTTCAACCGTACAACGGTCGAAAATTGATTTATCGGATTTCATTTGGTGTTGTTTGTCCATCTGAAGTGCGAGTATGACATAACGTGATTTTTCAGTGCTCGATGAAGTTTTTACGACCCAGTGATTATGTCTGTTTGTGGCTAGAGAGGGACATGTGACGAGACTCCAGCTTCTGAATGCAATATCGATAACTTTCTCTTTCTTGATGTAATTAAGGAGCCAGACCCTCTCGCGTATCCTGGGTGTAACACGTGGAACGAACCAGTCTAATGCTGTTACTATCACTGCAGCTGGGTCTGGAAAGTCACCATCCCCTATAACAGCATCGATGTGGGATGTAGCCAACATCAGGAAAAGTTCTTGACTTGCCCCTATAATTATTTTCTTACAGTCCTCAGCGAATCCGAGCAACGTGGAGAGCGGAATGCAAACTTGTAATTTTCCATTTCCATATACAGGTACCTTATAGTTATCACCTAGGCCCCAACTGGCCATTTCGACTGAAGCATGATTGTTGGGTGTAAGTGAGAGGTAGTTATTTATTGTGGCAGTAAAGCCAACGTCCCGCTTTTCATCGATAGCAACACCTTTAAACTCGTAAATAATACCCTCAAATAGATGAGGTATACTGTTGCGAAAAAACTTTGTGGCAGTAGGGTGAGTCCCGTCTGTCTTGGTAAGCGTGACTTGTACACGCAAAAATGATTGGCAAGGAAGAATATAGATATCCTGGTGTTGTATTGGTATGCGAACTTCTCTCCCGGGCGCGAACAGGCCTACCAAATACGGTTGGTAGCAATGGAATTCCTGTTTTTCAATTTGGTCATAAAATTCAGCTCGTTGTGCTATGTCGAGAATGTCGTCTGCCATTTCGATTCACTTTGTAGCCTTGCGCTCGGAGAAACTTGATGTTAGTAGCTGTTAGCGCACCGACGGTTCGCGAAAAACTGATCCTGGGTTCAATGGGTCGCTTACCTATATTAACTATTCTTGCAAACACTAATCCCATCTTTTCAAATGTAGTCGTAGAGTGATTTCTTCGTTTCTGAAATTAATTAGTTTGTCATTTTGGTCAACCACTGATACAGTAACTTCTTGAATGTTCTTTTCAACAATTGGAATATAAATGATACTTTGGGGTACTTCCACGATTATATATCCAGGTCCAACGACGGGTGAAAACTCCTATATCGAGCTGGTAGGTTTTCCATTCACATAGCTGCTACCTGCCAAATTGCAATATACATATCACATTTATTGCCATAATGTGGACGGGTTGCGAAGACACATGCATTTGTCCTGCTTCGTATACTCTGGGTTCGAACCCAAGAATCGTGCCGATAGTATCCTATTTTGTAAAGTCTATATTTTCACTGCTGAATATTTCTGTCTTCAAGGTGTTTGGATTTTCGCTCAGTTCGAAAGCTACATCTGCCTGTTGAGACTTCTTGATGAAATTAGCTATGTCTCCTAATTCGTAAGCTCCGGTAGGAAGGTTGATATCCCTCGTTGTCGTTTTAGGCGATCCTTTCGGCATATAACAGAAAAATTTATTTTTATTTTTTTTTTCGATATTTGCCACGAAATTGTAAGTTTGGAAACAACGAGACCGATGCTCCAGTCTCCTTGTTCTAGTTCCAGAGACAGGTGAAATATAGCTCTCAGTTCAGAGGTATCACCAGTCATAATGATTGACACAGACATACTGACGAAAAGTACTAGGCGCGCTACCTGTTTTATATATTAAGCTAAATTCACTTTTCATTATTTTATGCTAGGTATGAAAGACACAAATGTCCACAGTTCCATGGGTTTGGTGATTGCTCTGTTTCATAGTTGTATGTCAGCAAAATATTTTTAAGCTACTTGCGCAGTTCGGGTAGTGGCCGCAAATTGCCGAAACTGTCGTAATATTCAGTTTTTCTCCCACACTTTTTGTAAGCTACCAAGTGTGTGACGAAACCATCTGAAATATCCTGGTTTATTATATTACATTTGTATTGTTTGGGTTTTGAAGGTAGTTTATTATGCATATATACTCCCCTAAAGTTTGTTATTTTAAGTTTGCTTACATAAACTTCTATGTCAATGTTCGTGAGTGAACATCTAGACCGGGACCTTAAGATCTTTTCGTGCGATGCTTTAAATTTTCTTCTTCTTTTTTCCTGTACTTCCGCCGCAGTACGGACGACGAATGAACAAACCTAGTCTGTTTTTTTACTCATAGCAATTGCTTCTAGTTTTACGGTTGTGACGAGTGTTTTTGTCTAACTGTTTACGGTCATTAGAAGCTTTCTTCGCCGCACTTACAATGTTTGTTACTGCACCTGCAATACCGGCCAGGGCTCCTATAGCAGGAACTAGTGCAGGCAAGAAGCCTCCAGTCTTTGTACCCTGCTTTTTTCTTGGCGTGCGACTTTTTCACATAGAACTTGTTTTATGCAATTTTTTTGGTTTTGACTGGATGCAAACCCATACCTAATTTATCCTTTGCTTTTATTATGTTGGAGACACCCCAAGCTGCTATTTTTTTCTCTGATACCTGTGCCTGGTGCTTTACGTATTTTGTCGGCCCTTTATGCTAGTAACTTATCGGCCTCGTACCTATATTTTAAATCTTTGTGTTGGTCATAAGCTATGTCATGCCACTTGCGAGATTCATAAAGTGTGTTTATACCACTGTCACCACGTGCTAACATCTCCTTCAACTTTGTTCCTGGTCCACAAAACTTGTATCCAGGAATATGTAGCTCGATAGGTAGAATATTGATAAGGGAGTCGACGATTATGTGACCCGATTTTTCTGTCTTTGCTCTAAGAGACATAGGAGTAAACTAAGCTACAAATGTATAAATATCCTTTGTTTATACATTTTTGATTCAGTATCATGGAGATAATCAAACAGAAAGTTACTCTTCCTGTGCATGTAACAGAAGCCGACGAAACAACCCATAAAACCCACCATGGTATTCTACTGCCTAACATGATCAGATCGATTATAGCGGAACCAAGTGGTGGGGGAAAATTCTGTGTACTTCATAGTTTACATGAAGAACTGAACGGACTTCGATTTGAAAATGTTTACCTATACTCGAAATCGCTCCAGCAGCTGAAGTACCAACGACTGGCTCGAATTTTACAGGCTATAGAAGAAATCGGTTATTTTCCATGCAGTGATAATGACCAAGTTATACCACCGAATAAAGCCAAGACGAACTCTGTGATTGTATTTGACGACATTGCTTGCGAGAAAAAAAAACTGTATTCAAGAGTACTTTAGCATGGGACATCAAGTGGGTGTTGACTGCTACTATTTTATGTCAGATGTAATTACACATACTTAAACAATTGATACGTGATAATGCGAATTTGTTGGTGTTGTTTCGTATGGATGAGCTAAATTTGTGTCATGTGTATGACGATCATATTAACAAAGACATGATATTTGTTGAATTCAAAGACATGTGTTCTTTGTGCTGGAAAGATAAGTTTGGGTTTTTAGTATTGGTGAAAGACTGCAACCTAAATAATGGGCGTTATAGAAGAGGTTTCGATCAGTTTATTGTATGTGCCCGACCATTAGTATCGTTACTGTTTCCAAGTTTGAAAGTGATAAAGATTCTGAAAATGTGTTGACTGAAGCACGTATCACTAGTATTCGCAGAGACTTGTCGCTCATCGGAAAAAAGATTTAGAATGTTAAGAGTAAACTGCTGGACAACCTGATTGCAATCGACCAACACATAGATGGTATAGAAGCTAGACTATGAGATTTAATTAATGTTTCTAATGCACAAAGACAAGATGAATTAAGGTCCTTGCAAAACACACTTATTTCGAAACTGGCTACGAAAACAGACCTTGAGAGACACAGCAAAAAGGGACAGGACACGTGTTCTGAGCGATTCGATAAAATTGAGAGTCATTTTGGCTAATCACGAATAACAACAAAGGTATAAATATTATACTTAAACATACTTTCTACATTCCCGACGACTCGCTGTATGGTTTTATACTGGAGGTAGACGTGGAATACCCTGCCGAGCTGCACGAAGACCATAGAGACATGCCGTTCCTAGCCGTCAGCCAGTCCCCGCCCGGATCAAAAGGAAAGAAGCTGCTCACAACGCTTGAAGAAAAGAAGAATAATGTCGTACATTACATAGCCCTGACGCAAGCAATTAATCATGGATTGAAAGTAGCCAAAATACACCGAGTTTTACAATTTGAGCAAAAGAAATGGCTACAACCGTACATTGAAATGCATACAGAGAAAAGACAAGCAGCTACCAACAGTTTCGAAAAAGATTTTTTTAAATTACTAAACAATGCAGTGTATGGAAAATTACTACAGAACCGCCGACTGGAACAAATTATGGAATTGGTGAGCAGCGAGCAACGAATGAAGAAACTAATATCTAAGCCAATATTTAAATGCAGAACCATTTACAAGGAAAATTTGTCGCTGAAGAAGATGGAAAAAGAAAAATTAATATTTGACAAGCCAATATATGCAGGATTTACAGTATATGACATATCAAAAACACTCATGTATAAATTCCACCACGACACTATGAAATCAAAGTAGGGAGACAAAATCGATGTATTGTACACAGACACAGACTCTTTCATTTATGAAATCCAAACAGACGATTTTTACACAGACTTGGCCTCAGATCCCAAACTCGCTGAGGAGATGGACACCAGCGAGTACCCTCCAACTCACCCCTGCTATTCCCCCACCAACCGAAAAGTGGTGGGGAAATTTAAAGATGAGTGCGGTGGGGATCAAATCAGTGAGTTTGTTGGTCTGCGAGCCAAGATGTATGCTAACAAATGTGGCAGTAAAATTACCAAAAGGGCTAAGGGCATCAAACATAACAGTTTAAAAAATAAAATTACTTTAGAAAAATACAAATTAGTTCTTTCACAACAACATACAATAAGAGTAAATGTAAACAATATTAAATCTATTAAAATGTCTTGTACACACAATGTAGTAACCAAATTTCTTTGACATGGTTGGACGTCAAAAAAAATTTAGATGATAGCATAAACACAGTTCCTCATGGCTACATTTCAAGTTAAAAAAAATGTACACACAATCTTCTTATATATTTTTCATGGTGGTTATCCTTGTTCAAAAATGGTAGTAAAATGCTGAAGGAGTGATTGGCTTCTTCTGGTGGTCTATGTACACATTATTTTTCGTCGCTACCAATTTTCAGCATCTGTATTTTTCTTGTGACACACACATTATTTCGTTGCATCCATTATCTGGAGAAAAACTATCTTTTTTTCTGGTGAACACAGAATTTTTTCCAATGTCTGGAGAGCGACAGTATATTTTTCTAATGGTCTTATATTCAATTAAGGCTGTTATTTCATCTGATGGTGTTGCACACGCAATTAAGGCTGATTTTTCATGTATTACATGTAAGGCTGTATCATCGCAACTAAAATGACTGGGAAGCGAATATGTATGATCACATCCCCCAGCAGTAGATTTTTAATTTAATCGGCAACATTTTTAAAGCTTGGAGAGTGGGACAGGTATCGTAACTGCATAACTGTCCCTGGGACAGTTGCTCAAATGTGGGGTCGGGATACATTGGTAGTTCATCGCTCTGGGTGTTTAAATCTGAAGTGGTTTCGCACCCCCTTCTCCTACAGGCCTCTTTCATACTTTTGTCATTAATAAGTTGGAGATGGGTGGGCTGGTTAAAAAGTAAAATACCAGTACCCTGGGTGATGAGGCGTGTTAACAATCTGCAGTGATTGCACTAACCTCACTATTTCCAGTTTAATATCATTTTTCTATGCTGTCTTGGGGATTTGGAAAGAACCATTTTATCCCGTGGGAGGCTTGTGGCTTTGTTGAATCTAAATTGAATTTTTCATTCTCTGCTCCCTCCCCCCCTCCCCCCCCCCAATGGGTGAAGATGGTGATCTTTCAGCTGGAGAGGGTCTGGTTAGTGTTCTAAATAACACACCTGTACCTGGATGATGTGCGATGTGTAAAATCTGAAGCGATTTCACTTAGCCCTGCTCCCGAACTTGATTTTCATTCATACTTCACCACCCTGGGATTTCTTGGGGATGACTTTTTTTTCTGGGCGAAGAAAATGATAATGATTCAAAAAATGAATGAAAATTATGTTGCCGATGAATAACTTGCAGTCGGCGTGATTGTGTTGTTGATGGTAAATGAAACAGAGTGTTATGTTTGTAATGTCTTTCATTAGTGTACTCGGTAAAATAATTGTTTTTTTTTTTGCGGCTATGTTGTCACCTCTGACCTTGGCAGGGGTAAAGTCAATGCCGTTGCCCAGGGGAGGTAGTGAGCACTTATCCGCAACTGAGTCACACGGATGAAACGATTATATGCGTAACATAAGCAGCAGAAAATGTGTGGAATATGGTATCGGACTTGCTATTCCTCTTTGTGAAAATAAAAGTTGCTTTTCTACCGTCTGTTTCTTCACTCCTTTCCTCTATTCTCTATCTTTCGCTGTCGTCATTTTCCTCTCGTTTTATGCGTTTCGCTTTGTGTCACACACTATGCATCTGTTGTTTAATTTTTTCCGCTCGTTTTATATCCGCTTCCAGCAGTTGTCGTTTTTTTATGTGTGTTTCTTTCCGCCTTGTGATTACACTGGTTTACTAATTTTCGGCGTTTTATAACGCAAATACAGTATGCAGCAGCGCTATATGTATTTAAAACACCTTTTGAAAATTTAATGAGAAAAAAATAACTTGTCAAAAAATTTTTTAAGAACAGTGCTTGCTTGCTCGGATACTGTATTGACCCCAGGTCCCAATGCCCTGGGGAACCATACGCATGGTTGTTTAGCAGCCATGCGGATGGTAAAGTTGAGGGAAACGTCTGTTCTGAGTTTATTTTTCCAGAGAGAGAGAGAGAGATGACCCGCCCACGACGTCCAGACTGCTGATGGTGACCAGACTATCAAGGAATGTGTACAAAAATCAATAAAAATGTATTGGATAAATTATGTTGAAAATAAAACAAAATGAAATTAACATTTCTTGATTTTAATTTAATAAAAAAATATCTCGCCTTTAATTTCACTATGGGCAAAATCATTTCGACTGAAAAAAACTACATACTGATGGTGATCCAAATGTGTGAATAAAAAAATACTGTGCATTTTAAAAAATATATGTAAACACGACTGGTCTTGCTTATACACATAAGGACTGACATCTCACCATTTCGATGGCAATACACTGTTGTTGGCATATCTTTTAAAAAATACTTAAGAAATAGACATAGCTATGTTTTAATTTATTGAATAATAATACATGTACTATTATTAAAGAAAATATAACATAGCTCTGTCTATTTGATATTTTAAAACTCTACACTGCCAAAAATATATACTTGAGAATTATCATAGGTATTTAAAAAATCGCACTTGAAAAAAATTATTATGAGTAACACAATTTAACTCTATGCTGTAAAAAATATACACGAAAAATAATCATTTTAAGCATAGGTATGGTTACTTGATTAAAAAACTTGGTAAAAAAATTATTTGGCCTGTATATACATAGTAAAAAAATTAGGTCTACTGCATCTTAACTTTGCATGGTTCATTTTTAACTCTACACTGTAAAAGTATACACGAAAAATACATTTAAGCATAGGTATGCCTACTTGGAAAAAATAAAATTTTAATTTTATGTATACCACATCTTAACTTGAGTCATTCACGATTACACTCTCAGCTCAATCGACTAGAGCGTATGTCTGCTGAAACAATGATTACAAGTTCGAATCCAACCACCAGCATCGGATTTTTTTAGTGTAGTCTCAGTTTAAAAAAATCATAAGGTTCATTTCCCCGTATACAATTACACAAGACTTCGCCCTTAACAGCGACACTAGAGCATTCTCACGACGTAATCATTGGAACCACTGTCTAAGAGGAAGAGGTCTTGACACTTCGTATCCTCTCTAGCAAGAGAAAGTGACCCCTACATATCGCCGAGCCCTAGCAGTAATTTGGTGGAAGATTTGTCTTGTTTACTTCTCGCGTTTTAACATTTTTGCAATTATTTACTTAAAATAATGTTAATAAGGTAAGCTGATATAATATATACATGTCCCATGTCCATAAATGCATTGGCATGTGTGGAAATGTTTATAAAAGTAGTCTGAAGAAATGTATTGTGTATTATTGTTTTAGTGAACACATTCGAACAAGAACTATATTTCGTGACCTGCAAAATTTTAGAATCGATGCAATGTGCATCTACATGTAAAATATTGAAAAATTAAATTTTATTGTTTTAAAAAAATGTGTTCCTATACAAAATTACGTTCCCATTTTTTTCTTCGATATAATACTCACAATTCCAGTAACAACTTCACATTTTAAGCTAAGCCAAATACAGAAACAAGACAAATCTTCCACCATATTACTACTAGCGCTCGGCGACAAGAAGGGAGTCACATTTTATTCCTCAGTGTGAAGACATCTGCCTTCATTGACCATGATTGGAACAAACATGGCGGATACTGACTGCAGCACTGCCTAGCAGACAACGACAGAAACGTAGCAACACTAGTGCCACCTACCATCCAACGATGGAAACATGGCTATGCTAGCGCCGCCTAGCAGAAAATGGTGGAACCCATCTTAACTATGACTAAGGGAAATTTCGAGGGAAAAATTCCCCCCTGAGGGAAAAAAATCCCATCAACAACTGACAGCCGAAAACAAGATTGACGACATGAGCCGTTAACAAGATGGATGATGTGAGCCGAAAACAAGATGGACGACGTGAGCCGATAACAAGATGGACATCGCCACATCACATGACATGATATCACATGACAAAATGGCCGCCTCATGCAAAACAAAATGGCCGCCCATGCAAAACAAAATGGCGATGGACTGATTCGAAATGGCGGCCGAGTCTTCCTCGCTCCTCAAAACCCAGCCCCTGTCCCAACTCTGTCTATTTCCTACTACTGATTGAATATTCCAGTCGTTCGCTAGTAGGCACCTTAAGGGCACGGTTCACCTCAGTTTTCATCGTAAAATAATATCACAATATTTTTTCAGATGTTATAACCCTAAATTTTAAATGTTTATATTGTTTCTAATGTTAAAGGGTTTTATGACACCATGTTGATGCGTTTGTCTTCTGTATCCCTTCTTATAACTGCAACTGGATTTGTGTTTTCTTTTATTCAGGAATATTTCCTCACAGAATAAATTAATGTCTCTCTGTATCAAATAATATTTCCTGTAAACAAAATCAAATGACGGAAAACGAGCTGTATTAACTATTAATAAAAACCACTTTTCACCACTATTTTACCTCTAAAATAGTAGATCTTCTCAAAAAAGTATATACATAAATTATTTCTTTGCACATCATATTTAGGGGAAGATACACATAAAAATTAATATTTATTGTTCCAATCGGTTTGGGTTGGGCATTGTTGAGTGTATGAAGACATTATGGTTAGTTTATATGCTGGTAGGCCTAATTGACGGTTTGATGGAGCCTGTTGAATTTAAAATGCAACGTTCGAAGTTGTTGAAAATACTTGTGTGTATGTTTATAAGTTGAAACTGTTCTACCGCTTTCTAATTTAGCAGTCTTCCTCTCACAATTCTTGTAAACGAGATTAGTGAGTTCTTTGAGTGAAATTTCACATTTCAGGCCCACGTACCAAAAAATTTCATAAGTAACTTTACAAGACCTCATCGGCTCTACCTGAGAAAACTCTTAAAGCTCAACAGTTAAAATTAAATCGCATGTAACCTTTGCTTGACCAATTTTGGCAATTTTTAAATATTAGGATTAAAGGGTACATGCCAAATTTTGTTGTACCGCATTTGAGGCCCATTAAGCAGGGGTTATTTTGACGCAGCATAATATTTTTATTTCACTCAAAATGTTAGGTTTTGTTGATTCTCTAAAACTTTTAACTGGATAAATAAATGTACTTTTTAAATACTCGACTCTCAACTATTTATTCTTTCACCAAATAACTTCAGAACTAAAATATTAAATATTGAGCGAAACAAAGTTACTCCCATCCGGTTAAAATTCCCCGATTCACAGTAAAATAGTCACCATTTTAATTACCCATACATTAAGGAAGTAATTAATTGTAAACATTACAGGTACCATTACACTAGCATCGTCACCTCCCCTTCAATCTTGCCTCGGTACTTTGCTAAAATAGATAGTATATTACTTCGTTTCCTTATTTTGTCACACACATCAAAACTTTTCGTGCAATGTAACTTGACAAAAATAAAATTACATTATAAGCAGCCTCGAAAAACTAATGTGGCACAGACAATTAAAGCACTGCAGAAGTCATATCGTCGGTCTACATACTTAGAATAGACTCTTGTCATGAGGCTGCCAAACTCGGCACGCATTCTAGTTCCTCGTTGCAGGCAGTGCTAATGTTGTTTGAAGGGTGTGGCTCAGGGGGTAGGTAGAAGAGACAGCGCTCAAAAAAATAAAAAGTAGACGAGCGGAAGCGAATTCTTGCCTCTAAGCACAAAAAACACCTAATTCCAGCTTCCAATAGACTAGACACGTGATTGTGTGAGGCAATCAATACTCTAGTAACTGGAGTAACGGTTGGCTCACGTTATCACGTGTTTAATTATTTATAAATAAAATCTACAACATTATATATTTGTGAACATTTTAATAATTAAATTGCTGAAAATATTATTAAACATGTTTATGCATCATTCACTTTACATTTTTTAATTAGTTTATTTCTATATCGGGCTTATTATGTACCACCGCCGCAAAGTTGCTTCGTGCGCAAACCCTGCTAACGTCGAGTTTGCTTCGAAAGCGATTATGTACAACCAAGTTGCGTTCGCGCTCGCGAACTCGGACGCAAAGACGAAGAAGAAAACTGACGTAAATTTGCGCGGCTATGGGAAGCCACGCAAAGTAACTAAATCTTTGCATTTTCTTTACGTACGACACATTTTCATCACTATAGAAACATTTTATATCAATAAACTTTACCTGTAAAATCAATAGTTTAGTCCCTTAACGATGAGTAGCTACTCTTGATATCTACCAATTACTTGCTATTTATATTTCGCTATCACTACTGCGACGAGCTGAATGACGGACAAAATATTAATAAAATCTACCAGTACACCTCTGCTAAATACATATTCGGCACGAGTTCATTTCTTACTAAATTCCACTGATTTGCCATGTTCGCAACACTAAAAAAGCTTCAATATCTACGCTAAAGGAATTCATTTCTATCACAATTTTATGTGTTATCAAATTGACGTAACACAAGTAAACTCTCCTGCGAATCATATTCAGCTGCATCGATGGCTAATGCGTAGCAAACAGAATGAAATGCATAAAACATCTTCAGTATAATAAAACCTTTAATTAATGCAGGCATATAGTAACGAGCATTTAATCGCCTACACAAATTATTCAACTTATACAATCAGCTGATTCTGCCACAGAATAAATATGCACTATAGAATAAGCAGTGTTAGATACAGACTTTCAGAAGAAAATCAGAGGCGCAAACATACAAAACGTAAAAGTTTTCTTGTTTTCGCAGTAAAAATGAAAATTTATTGAAAAACAGGATAGCCAACTGCTCTTAACCGTCGAAGCAAAACTTCTAACGTCATTTTCTTTGACAAAAAGCTTTGCGCTGAAGGAAACTATAACGTCTGAAGCAAATATTGTCGTACATAATCGCTCGAGGAAAGTGAAACGCTATCTCGGAAGTAAACGGAAAGCAAATTGCTTCGTTAGTCGACTTTGCGTCGGTAGTACATAATAAGCCCACTGGCCCACTTGGGCCCCTTCTGGCTACGTTAATAGTGGCCGTAGAGGACTGACGCTACAAAACGTAAGTATTCCGACTATAGAAGCAACGGCAATGCATTATTGTTAAGTTTGGTAGTGTTTTTTTTTTTTAAAGCAGACGATACTATAAAGTTGAAGCTAAAGTTAATGGTGAAGTTAACGTAAATAGAAAAATGTAAATTCGGTTTGATTTAGTTAAGTATTAACTTATTTTGGAATGAAAGCGCGCGTTTTTATTTGGTCACTGTCAGTGCGAGTCTCAGTCTGAACATCCAAACACGCGAAAGATAAAGTAATTACTTTAAAATGAAAAAAAAAATTGTAAAAATTAGTTTGTAAACGAAACTCTTAAACGTCGCCGATTTTAATAATATTTTAATATTCGTTCGTTACATGTTTGTACTTTTGGTAATTTTAAAGTGTTTTATTCATCTTTAAAAAAATGTTAATTTATAATTGTCAGAAATTAAATTGTTTGAATCATTCTTCTTAAATTTCAGTAATTCTTCTAGGCACTAAATTTTGTCTGGTTAAACGCTGTGTGATAACTTTTATAACGTTTTATTATTTTATTCAATAAATTGTGGTCGTTTAAATGAAGCCATAGATGATTTAATTAATTTTCAGTAATGATTATTCTCTGACCTCGGATTTTGTAATTTTTCAGTCAACTGTTGTACAGTTAATCATTTTTAATTCAGGTGTTATATCAGAACAACACACGTACTCAGTACTGAGTATGTGACCTTTACGATTCCTTAAGGTATCTCTTGCACAGGCTATAGAAGCGAGTAGCCTCAGATATTTATGAGTTTGCTCTTGAAGTTAGTCCAAATTAGGTTCCTTACTATAGTTGTATTCCAGAGCTAAGTTCTTCCATACGTCCCCATTGCAATATTTATCTATGATATAAAAAGTTCATGGAGAGGAAAAAATTTTCTTTTAGAGCTGATAAATGGAATAAAAACTATCTAACCATTGAAATATGTATCTGGATTTATCAGAGATTTTAATGACATTGATTGAAAAGGGACATAAAATTGCATTCATACGTGATTTTAACGATGATAATCCGGTTTACAGACAACCTAAATTAAAAGCTCATGGATCTATAAGTAGAATTACGGCTGCTGGAAAAAATTATTGTTTAAGAAATGGAAAATGTGTGGCCAATGGTTGACTACAAAGCAAATTATGGAGTTGGAGTTAAATCTAAACTTTACGAAAATATGAAAATTCCAATTAGATTTAACTATTGGCGATTCATTGAAAAAACTACACCAACTGGCGCCAATTCATTTCAGTTTCATATAAACGATCAGTTTAATTCAATTCAGTGCAATATGTCAGATATTGTAATTATTAGGTTTCAACTAAACGGATATCAAAATGCAGAACAAGGTAAACATTCTGCGATGTTTGATCATTCTAATGTTAGAAATATGTTGATTAACAATGGCAGAAATTAAGTGATTCCAAAAGAGAATTGAAATTTTTGACATAGGCGACAAAATGTTTGACCAAATGTTTTGTTGCTTACAAATATTTTAGAAATTAAAAAACTAAATTCGATAATCTTCATCGCAATAATGAAATGTACTACATCCCAGATAAATTTCTTTGTGATTGACCATTACATGTTATTGATTGTGCTTATCTAAAAAAATATATTTTAAAAGATTAAACTAATCTGAAACATGCACTATATTTTGATAAACCAATCGAAACTACAACAGTATGTAATGTGATGCTAAGTGAACGAAATTGTATATGTTATTAAAAGTGAGAAAATCACTGACGAAATTTTTAAGTGATATTATTTCTCCAAATTTGTATTTATATATTTGAATTGAATATTTGTGTTTAATTATTTTCATATATTCTCTGATGTATTCCATATATTTATTTTTCCCTTAATTGTATATTCCTTACAGTTACCCCTTGCTCCCTGCCTTTGTTATACTACGCTGCCCACCAGACTGGCTAGGTCCGAGTCGGATTCACACACCGCCATCGAGTGGTGTTTGTGTGAACCAAAGTATATTATTTTACTGTAATAACCACGTTCAAGTTATTCGTAAGTCAACGTTTGACTTCCTGCTTCTCGGCGTATATAAGGGTGTGGGACCCTTTAACCGGCACAATCTAACCTTAGTGTCTGTGTGCACTGCGTATGGGAGTCTAAAAGTCCTAATATTCATGGCGAGTGTCTTTTCCAATGATACGGGCATTGGGAGCTCCAAGATTCCCCTGCGTAAGTATGTGTGACGTCGAGTGGGGAGAATGTTAAGTGTTAAAGACTTGGCCATTGGCCATACGACCCTGTGAAAGATTTGCTCTGCTGAGTGCCCGTTATCTCCAACAACGGGGTGGCGCCTGTCGGGTTATTTCATCGCGGCATTCCCACGTCACGCTTAACTTATGTAGGACTACAAATTTTCATCGGAGGGGTTTGCCTACTTTAACCCTTCTCCACGACACTCGCTCGCGTCAAAATATTATTGTTGGTCTCACTGTTATTCAGCTGTGAGAGGAAATTTGTAGGAAACGTAACTATTATATTGAACTGTATACTTCATGTGTGTTAGTTATAAGGCTAATGCTCTCTTTCGGAAAGAAGTAAGTTAAATATTGACAGGGAAAAATTGTCATACGGATATATTTAATCTGTTTGATAAGTATGCTGTTAAATATTATCAACTGTTATATAATTTTTTTTTGGTATCGGTAATTCCAATGTTTTCATTACGTCTTATTAATACTGTACGCCAATAAATGCAAATGTATCGATGTAGAGGAGCATCAACATAACGTAAGCTTGCCCTCTTATGTTGTGTCATTGGTTGCTATATAGTGGCGCAGTTGGTTGTTTTATAGCATTAATAAATATTTCAATAATTAGATTTTAGCAAAACTTTAAGGCAATTATAGTTAATATCCTTATAATTTCTATAACTTGTTACCATCCTATAAATTTTTTGTGATGTACTTCAATTTCTTGGCATTGTGTGTTCAAATCATACTACGATTTCTACATGTAATTTGCTATACGGGATGTTTGCTTACCTAATAAAATTTGTGTGGTAATATATTTAGGAGAATGTCCTTTAGACAATGTTGTGTTATTTCGCATTACGACAACCAGTTGGATTTAGAAACCTGATATCTCAGGTTTGGTGGTGAACTTGCAGGCCACTGGGGTACCATGCACCGAATCAGAACGGATAGATTTATTGCGAAAAAAACCTTTTGGGAGTGATTAGGAAAGGCAAAGTGTCTAGTGGTGGAATTACATAGACTCGACAGAGCGACACGGAAAAAGTAATAGGGTAGTTAACAATTCTCGTCGTCGCATGTAGTAGTTTTGTGGCCGCACGACAAATACTAAAAAAATATCACGTGTAAATAGTCCACTGCCACTACATACTGACATCTTATACGGCAGCCACTGATGTTTATAGCGTTTCAGTTTTTTCCGTTTATTTGTAATATGTTTTAAATACTCAAGGACATTCCGGAATCACGAAGTAACAGCACTATATGTTTGCTTAAATACGTTATGATCTGCTTATGACAGGTAACGAAATTATCTCTTAAAATAAATAAATACAATTTAATGCCAACTCACCAACTTCATCAACATTTGTGCGCAAAATTAAACTCCGACGCGATTAAAATCGACATAATTTCTAACAGGAATTCGCATCGCATCCGCCAGTTTTGTCGACCTGACATCATAGAAACCTCGTTGCTGATTCACGTACATCTTTTGTTTTTCATATCGCGGCGGTCGTGTCGCTTCTCTCATGACTATGTGAATCCACTGTAAGGAAGAAAATAAGGGAGGTGAGGAACTGTGTGGAAATTCAAAAAGTAGTGATTAGAGTAGGTACACAATGTTATAACATTTACTCCAGTTGCTGGAAAATTTGAAACAAATTTCAAAAAGTAAATAAAAATTTAATTTATCGTGCCGTAAGCTGGGTTTAGAGTTCACCAAAAATTTTCGGATGTATAATATTTCGTAAAAGGAAATTGGATCATAGCTAGGTAAAAAAATGTATATGCTCAGGTAATTATTCCTTTTCCTTCACCGACCAATGCAGGAAAAAATATTTTGTGTGGTGCAAAGTTACCCACGCTAGTGCAAAGTAAAACCATTCAACGATTTATTTTTTTTTCAGTGGCATAAATTTGCACCAAATTTTAAGTTATGGTACGTTATGTTTGCAGAAAATGTAAGAATTTAATAATAATATCTCTTTTTCAGTTTTACGCTGATCTGCACAGTCTGATCCAAGATCAGTCTTCGCCAAAAATATTAAAGAAGATACAAGATGCAGACCCAATTTTAGTGGAGTGTGTAAATGAGCTATTGTGTAGTACCAGGGTTTTGAGCTTTTCTTGAAGGCTTAGATTTGTATATAATGAAATGGTTTTAAATACATAATTTCTTAATAAAGTTGTTGCAAGAAATGAAGATATTTAATGTACCGTACTGCATTATAATAAAAAAACAAGAAAAATATGTAACTTTACTTACCAAATATTGTAATAATTTTATTACCTGAGAAGGTTTACTACAACCAAATAACCTAAATATATAAAAATATGCATTAGTACATATATTTTGCCTTTAGTTTGGTGACAAAACCATTTGTATTTTTTACATGCATAAAATGTATAATTTTTATGTTCTGAAATAAACAGAATATTTAATGAGTTAATACTGCTAATTAATTTTATTTTCTTTGACAATTTTATTACTGTAATAAATTTACTTTGGAAATAATACAGAAACGAATTTACAGACCTCAAAACTGAATAAAACTTTATTTTTAATTTATCGTTAAACACGTAAAATGACTTAACTATCGGTTTGATAAAGACCATATTTTCAAAACGTTGACATATTAATACCAATTGTGGACTAGAACCACATCTTCGTGTTTGTAGCAAATACATCTTTAGCTGTAAGTCAAAATATTTTTGAACTTGTATAGAATACAGAACCAGTAATGAAGTCATTGAATTACTGCAGTGATTGACAAGATACCCATTAGTCTACCAAAACGTTGTGGTCCAAGGGGTCGCCATAAGGACAAAGCAGTTTTTTTCTTAAAGAATAAAAGTGTATTTTTCGTCATTTTTTTAATGCTATACAATCTTAATGAATAAATTAATTTTATAAAAGGTTTATACCAACAACTTCTGGCATAGGCTTAAATTTTGGACTAATATAACCTTGGGCACTTAAATATTATTGCTGTCTTTAAATACTGCTGAATGGGTGTATGTTACACATTTAGTACTATGTATTTTACCGTTGTAAATTTTTATATGTGTATTGTTTGGACAATTAAACTATATGTGCACCTAATTTGGAAACTATAGGCCTAAACAGATATACTATACACAGTGACTATCAAAACGAATCGTAATTTTACTTACAATATAAGTTACATTTGTTGTGTGGGAAGAATTGTCAAAATTTGTTTCACAATTGTGTGAAAACGCGTTATCTCATATGGCGGATAAATGGGCGTTATCTTTTATAGGAATAGCAGCGTAGTTATGTTAAGAAGAATTCGTCGTGATAATATAAGACGTATCCGAGCAGAAAGGGATTATATGTGATAAAGTCTTTTGTAAACTATAAACATGGTGCTGCTGTCAGTTAAACACAAATGCCGAAGTTAAACACGAATTTTCTGGATTTCTGTTTACTGTCTATGTCGATCAAAATTTACCGTAATATAAGTTTGTAAAGATCGCTATTGGAAAAATTAGTAATAAGTGCGGTTTTTTAAAATATATATTTTAGTTTTAAAATAGGCGCTACAATACTGCACAAGAAGTTAGCTGTCTATATTGGATAGTAGTTCGATGAGATCTTAAACGAGACATTTATAAATAAATCCCCATGTGGTGCTTCCAATAGCCTCAAGTTTTTGTTAGTGTATTACAGCCTTTTTACTGGTCTGGTCAACATGGCGATGGAAACTAAGTTTATCAGCTAATATGACTCCCAAGTATACGAACTGTTGTACGAATTGTACAGGCTTTTTCAAGAATCTGATAACCGGCGTTCATTTAAAGTTACCTTTTACCATCATGGCTTTCGTCTTGGCAACTGAGAACTGTAATTTTGCAGCTGCTGCCAGGTTCTCAAATATGGGCATAACTTGGTAGATTTAATTTTGTAGGATTCTTATATATTGTCATTATATCAATACTAGTCTATCATCTACATAACCGTATACGGTTACTATGTCTGTAAACTGTTTTTCCAGAAGTCCATCAAATATTATGCTACAAAATTCATGTCCAAGAACAGATCCTTGAGGGCATCCATAGGTCAGGATTTCTCCCACTCGTGCTGTGTTTGTTGTATATAGGTTGTTTCGATCATTAAAATCCAACACGACTAGGTATTTTTTTCCAGGACATCTCTTGTCCTAGAGGCCCTACGTGTCATCAGGCCACCATACATTGTCAAAAGCACCAGTGATATCCAATAATAATACCTCAGTTGCATATTCTGTCCAAAACGTATAGTAGTGCTGTAAGTGTAGACGTCCTCTGGCTTGTAAAGGTGAAAGCGGTATTCTATTTACTGATTTTTCATATATCTTCCCAATTACTGGTAGGAGAGTCAGGGGTCTGTAGGAAAACACTTATTTGGTACCCTTGTTCTTTCCCTTATAACAATTCCTAACAATTCCGATTTTCCAGCTTCTAGGAAACAATTCTATTTATAGCATCTTGTTAAAAGTATTCAGTAGAAGACTCTTCATTCTAGAGTAGCATATTTTTAATATTCCAGTAGTTATCCCATCGATACCTGGTGCTTTCTTTTTTATTCTAGTAACTAACTATCGGTACTTTGGTTTCCTCAAAAATAAACAATGTAGCACCTGGACCTTGAGGAATTTCTGGCAATACTCTTCTCTTTTACTTCTGAATAACATCCTCGACTTTCTCTGAGTCGTTCAGAACCAGGCTGTCGAGCAGATACTTGGCACTCTCCTTAATGGACAGGGCCTGTATACTGGCCACTCTCACACTTGGTGTTGATAAGGTTATTTTTAATGTTATTTGTTATTTATACACCATTCCAAATGTGAATTAGTTCCTAATATTCTAACACACTCTGCACAGACTTGTTTCTTTGTGTACTTGATATTATTAAAGGGTGCTGGTTTGGCTAGCTTGTACACTTGAGCCATCCTTTTCTTCCCCTCTAGCCTGGCTCTCTGAAGATGTCTTCTCATCTTCCTTGTCATTTTTCTTTTGCAACTTCAAAATCTTAATCCCATCATGCCATCTTAGTTGTGCCAGGACTAACTAATTTCAATGCTGGATGGCAGGTGTCTTGTATAATATCTTGTATTCTCCTTACTTTCGCATGAATATCATGGTTATCCATGTTATTTTCCTGGGTGAGAGCACCCAGTAATATTCTATAAAATTGCAACCAGTTAGCATTTTTATGTATATAATATTTTTGTAAATACATATCTGGTGCATTGGCAGTGTCTGCATACTGACTAATTAAAAATTTATGAGCCTGTGATCATTGGAGTTCTTTTTATGATTGTCCAGTTTTGTGCCCATTCACTAGCTGCTCTGTTTATGATTGTAACATCCAAGTTTTATTTTGTGTCATGAGCATGTAATATATATGTGGCAATCTCACTTTCCACATTTCGCACAATCAGTAGTCTATCACAAACTCGTTGACTTCTTCTCATTCTTCATCTGTAATATTGTTGTGCCACAGTTCTGATTTGGAATTTACATCAGTGGAGAGAATGATGGGCTTGACTTGATGTACTTCTAGTATAACCTCCAATCTGTCTAAATGATCGTTAGTATTTTCCATGAACTGGAAGTACAAGGAGACCCTTCAATAACTTATTTGTAACGTGCTCACTTGCGCACATAAATGGTGTGTGTTCCCAACAATTGGTAACATAATTTTATCGATATTAGAATTTACTTTCAAAATCCCAGCCATAGGTGATTGTCCAGTGGTAAAAATTTCTTCATTTAATCCTGTTACATCTCCAAAAGGAGTGTAGGTTTCCTGATATAGAATACCATCCAGTCTATTTCAAAAGAAATTTTATTCAGCTTGTTTGCCACAACTGCTAAGTGGTTCATATTAATCTGACCGCATCTAATTGTTCACCATAGTCGATCCTACTCAGTTCCATCACAAATACCTTTTCGTAATTTGGACAGTCTTTGAAATCTACTTGATGACTGCCTTATTTTTTTTTATCTCTTGTGCATTTAGCACAATAGTCAGATCCTTTGTCCTTTCACTCCTGCAAGAAGTTGCCGGTGAGGCCACATTTCGAACAGGCCATCAATTTGGTATTTACTTTAGACATGCCCATAACTTTGACATTTATAGCAGTGCGATGGGATCAAGTAGTCATGTGTCTTGCAGGACTGATATCCTATGCAGATTCAGTCTTTCTTTATAAGTATGTCTCTTGTTGTTGCATCACATTCGAAGACAACATTCATAGTATCAGCGACATTTCTTCCAGTTTTGTAACTGATCTTCATCCTTTTCTTGAATATATCTATTGTATCTCTATTTATGTGTGTTTTATTTTAATTCAGTTGTTTAAACGTGTCCTTAATGTGCATTTCACTTGGCATTAAGGTTTGTTTGCATAACTATTAAATTAGGCCTTAATTGTCTTCTTCTCTCGCAATATCTAGCAAGATTATTTTTGGTCCCGTACTTCTTGGGGTTTCCATTTTCAGTTTTAATTTTCTCGGGACTTTTCAGTTTCTCTGATGTTTTCTGGTTTCCTTCTTCAACCAGAATACTACCTTTTCGTACTGGATGTACATTTCTAATTTGTAACCCTTCTATTACAGGATTTACTTATGAGCTTCTTTGTATTCTTGTTTGTCAGATTTTCATCTTTAGGGTAGACCACCACTACCTTTTTCGGCAGAGCATATTTCGTTTCCATCCTCCAAAAGGCATCTGTGTAGTTCATTTTAAATTCTTTTTGTGGAAATTGCTGAACTTCTGTTGATAGAAAGATCTGCCCCGATGTTTAACACATTTAAGCTCATATGTAGTCATTACATTACTTGCAACAACTTGTTGCATTAGCCTCTGCATTTCAACTATTCTGGGCGTAAGCCTTTTCGATTGCTCTTTGGTTACCTTCGATTGTGCTATCAGATATGATTCAATACTTTCTGTGTAATTTTAGCCATTTTCTGAGAGACTGTATTGACTGTTATCATGTCCCATTCTTGTAACATTTCCATTTGTACTGACTACACTTCTTTTTTAAGATTTTGGCTTTTTCCTTAATGTTGGCAATCTTCTTGCATCTTGGAATGGCCAGGTTCCTGGGCTGCCATGGTTAAATATTTCTTGACTAGTTCTGCTTGTCTTCTTTAGTTCTCCCTTGGATATCCTTAGACCTAACGTAGCCAGGGATTCTGTTTCGACTGCTTGTTTTTCTCATTCCTTGCTTTCTCCCTGCACATACTCTTCTTCATCAGACTCTGGACTCTACTGCATTTTCTGTATCATTATCTTCATTGTCACTTGCCCCAATGTCCTCGTATGCCTCATTAAGCTATTTGTTTACAGTGTCTTTATCTACCATCGCAATAAGGTACTAAATCTTCTGATGCCACGTTTTCTCCCAAACTGTAAGCTTATATGAAGACAAGTCAAATGAAGATTCGTGCAATCTCTTCACTGCAGCTTCCATTGTTTCTCTTGCCACATTTATAAACCCTATCAAAGTTTGGAATTAGGGGGAAATGGAAAAGTGTATGTCCATGTATTGTACTAGCATAACCCCCTCCCTGCAGCCTGTCTAAGCCTTACAGCATACCCCCACCTTATATCATACACCTGTAGCCTCTCCCCTGCAGCCTTTCTAGCCCTTATAGCTAACCCCTGCCTGTTCTTATGTCATACCCCTGCATTAAAACATACCCTTGTGCCTCTCCTTCCCCCCTCTACCTTATAGCATACCCCTACATTAATGCATACCCTGTAGCCTCTCCTACCCCTACCTCCAAGCTACCCTTGCAATGAAGCATACCTTCTCCTTCCTCTCCCCTGTCATAAGACACACCCCTCTAACCTCTCCTACCCCTCCTCTACCAATGACATACCCCTTGCCATACCTTATAGGATACCCTTCTATCACCCCTCCTCCATCCTTATAGTATAACCCCACCATTACCGTTTAGCATACCCTCTACCCCCTCCAGCCCATCCTAATCCCCTCCCTATCTTTATGACATACCACCTCCAGCCTATCCTTAATGCTAACCCCCTCCCTCTGCCTTATGACATACCCTGAAGCCTTTCCCCTCCATCCTTATAGCATACCCCTTGCACCACCCCTCTTTCTACCATATAGTATACCCTCTACCCCCTACATTCTATCCTTAATGCTTACATAGCACACCCCTATCTCTCTGTTATACCCTAGAGCTTCTCCCCTCCATCTTTATAGCATAAGTTCCCTCCTGCCTACCCCTTTCTCCCCACTCCAACAGACTCACCTCTAGAGACATCTCCCGACTTCCGAAGCTCGACTAGGGAGCTGGCCGGCAAGATCACAGGTATTAAATGGTAACCCTCTCCACTCCCTCCCCTCCAACTATGTACAGTATATCCTGCTGCAGTAAATATGCTTCTAGCATTTGGCTGCCATCTCCCGAGGTGAGTAAATGACTCTCTTACACAGTCTACACCATCACCAACGCAATTTGTTTGTTAAATCATATGTCATGTTCACTACACCTTCACACGACATACACAGACACAATTACTACATACACTTAAGTACCCATACATACAAGTAAATATGTAATACTACATAAAATATAAAAAAATATTCACATGTACATACATGCAAGTAGTCATACACCCCCACACACACTACTTACATACATACATTCATTTATTCATATGTACACACACCAACACAAACCAATATTACCTATGTACATACATACATCCACTTACTCATACATACACCAACACACAGGTACACACACACAGAAGATCATCTACATACATCCAATTATCCATACATGCAATACCTGCAATACCTATCTACACACACCAGACAGCATCTACATACACACAATACCTACATAAACATGTACATTCGCACATACAATAAATCATAAATGTATTCACTGCAAGATGTTAGTTGCGCTCGTCACAAGACAACATAAGTCTCCCAATGGCACTAGACACACGCAACACAGTGTTATATAGAATGTAGTCAAGTCTCAGAGCAGGTGCATATCCAGAATATATTTTTCGGGGGGGGGGGACTGATGAGTGTTATTTTTGTCACTAGTAGTACATCGTTCACAGGGTACAGAGAAAATATAGTATAATAAAGAAGTTTATAAACTATTAATGGAAACTCACCCATATATACTTTACACACTTTTGCAGTAGATTAACACCATTATCATATAAATTATGTCACAGTGTAATTTAAATTGTTACATTTTAACTCAGTAAATTGAGCGTTAGTTTATATTTTCACCAAAGCATTATATTATACTAATCAGATAACACAGTACTATGCAGGTAAGACAGTATAATCACAGAATATCACACTTTATGAGAAATGTTTCTAGTCAATTAAATATCCATTAAGTCCAAACATATATGGCATATGTGGCATTCCTCATCCACATGACGAAAATAATTCAACTGTTACAAAGGTAAATTGTATAAAAAATAAATGATAAACATTTCTCATTCGCTTTTCTGTAGGCATACTCTTCTGCAGTTTGAAATGGAAAATTTTGTCGGTTGCGTTGGATTCCACAAACTCGGGGCACAGATTCTTCTACATCGAATGATGCTACAATACACTTTGCTTCTTCGTAAATGAGGTGAAATTTTGATTCAGCATTTTCTTCTACATTTTTCAACACTGTCATAACATGTTCCACCTGGCTGATTGCATTCACTAAGTCTAAATTTTTACTTTGTAAGTACTCTTACAAGTTATAGCTATGCCCTAGTATCTTGGCTGCGACACACAGAGAAACTAAAAAATCAAAGTTGCATATGGAATTAATAAAAGTAGAAGATTTTCTTGAAGCTTCTGTTGCAATAGTTTTACTCTCTATGTCCTCAAGTGAAGTTACAATGGGCACTAAAAATTATTTGAAGACGAAAACAGCTTCATGGCGAAAAACCCATAGAGTTTCACAAAGTGTTTTCAATTTTTTTCCATGACTATCAGGCTTCAGCTGACTGATGTGGCCTTTAAGATTTTCTGTTCGTTTCGCAGAGGAGTGGAAAAAAATGCAAATCTCAGATAAAGTTCCGAAAGCATTTCTGATATTCTGAACTTTAGAAGCATCTGATAAGCAAAGATTTAGTGAATGAGAGACACAGTGTGTATAAATAGCTTTAGGATATGTTTCCTTTATCACTGCCCGAACACCACGAAACTAACCTCGCATTGCTGCAGCACCATCGTAACCTTGGCCACACATTTGTTTAAGGTCAAAACCAAGACATTTCAAAGCAAATTGTATGGTGTTAGTCAAACCCAATCCACTTACATCATTTACTGGGTCAAATGCGAGAAAATTTTCTCGAAGCTTCGTCACTTCTTCATCAATATAACGCACGCACAATGAGAACTGTTCAAGATGAGCAATATCAGTGGTTTCGTCAGCAAGCTCAGAAAAATATCCAGAATTCGAGACTTTCTGGACAATTTTTTCTTGTATGAGACCCCAAAATTATTTGTCAGTACATTTTGTATCACAGAACTTGTGTACATCGCATTGGCGTCACTGGTTAGTAAGTGTTCTCTCAATAAATTGTCACCACTGTTTGCTCTATACCTCAAAAGACTGCGAAAATTCCCATCATTGTCTTCAGGTTCGTCCAGCATAATAGGACCTAAGTCATTGTGCCCCCCTAATTGCAACTGCTGCCTAGCACACAAGCAGACTGTTTGGATTATGGGGATCAGTTTTTCTCGGTTCTTAGCAGCGTCATTTCTCCGCTGTTCACTTATTTGAGCAATCACACTCTCCTGTTTTCTCTCAACAATTACACGAATATTTTCAGCAAGGATACACTTTTTGTGGTAATTATTTTTTCGTGGTTTCTAAATGTCTCTAAGGCATCCATCAACTTTTTGATCGTCTAGAGACAAGCTTGCCCACAGCCTCGTGGCAACCTTTTCCCGCAAATTCTGAATCTAAAAAAAAAGCACAGAATACTTACAAAATGCTCCTTCTTTCAGCTCGGAATAGGCAAACCAATTGAATGTATCTAACCACTTCAGTTGAAATTTCCGTTTAAAACGGCCACACTCTTCTGCCGGAAATCTATATTTGGAATCAGGATTCCACACATTTCGAAGAGCATAAATTTTATCCTCATTGTTCAACGGTTTCGTGACATTAACGTAAGACCCAATGTCGTAAGGTTAAAAAAATCGAAGATAAGATTTTACCTTATTTAAATGATTTCCTGGATCACATCTCTCATCTATGTGTTGTATCGATGTATTTGGCGATGCTGGTGAAACGTCCTGCTGTGTCGATAATTTACTAACTGGAGACTCAGCAGTGCTGCATTTTGGTTTCTTACAGAAACTGAGTTAGAGTTTGTTGCCCTCTCTTCTTTGTTACATAAACATAAACACCAACCACAGCACAAATCAGCTGTGACGTTTTACTAGCTCGAAACTATAAACATGTTTGCCATAATTTCCTTAAGCATAATCCTTTGTTTAAAAATAGGCCAAATGAAGCCTCAGCTGCGATCTCTGGACAGTTTGAAGAAAATTCCTCTTAGCAGCTACCTCCACAATCGATTATGCAGTCTTCTGTTTCCTACTGATCTGACGAGCGCTCCATTTGATTCTTAGGTAATGAAAAATTATTGAAATAGCTTCTAAAATTGACTTAACTTTGAATGAATCTGCAGTTTGAGGCAGCCATAGAGGTAGGAAGCATACGACACAAATAAAGCGGGAATAAAGTTGGATAAAATTGCTAATAGTATAATGTAATGTAACGATAGCGAGTGAGCCAGCCAGAGTGGTGGAGTTCTGCGTTGTGCCAATAGTGCTCTGAAAAATTATTAATTGTTTAATGTAACAATAGCGAGTAAGCCAGCGAGAGTCGGCGGATGTCCGCGTTGTGCCAATAAAATGCTCTAAGTAATAATTATGATAATATTTTTCAGACTGTGAAGACATGTTAGTCTTAGTTAGTTGAAGATTGTTAACAGTAGTGTAGTATAGTTCCATCTATTGCAAGAGCGTAGGAGCCGGATCCCGGATCTGTTCTCCATTTTATACTCTTTCTTGTCAGGCTGTTCATCAACCATCTTAATCAATGTCGGTTTTCTTAATACCTAGCTATCCTCATTGGCTCCACCCTCCATCTTGTTTTTTTTAATTAGTTTTATAGTTGTCCTATAGGTAGGTCTGCCAGTAGTTACTGATCGTCTCCTAGATGGCGTTGATTATTAAGACTTTGGTGCTGAGTTTTTCCACCAGGAGAGCTAGTAGCTATACCAATCGTCTTGGTTCCAGTGTCGTCTGCTAGATAGCATTAGTGTTGGTTGTACTACTAGTTTAGTCCGTCTCCATTTCCAAGTATCACCATTAAGAGCACTACCGCACCTAACCTAACATAACATAACATAACCTAACCTAACTTAACTTAACCTGACCTGACCTCCTACCATGTTACATATTTAACCTTGTCTCCATTTTTTTAACCTAATACTTTTTTCCTTTGTATGACCAATAGTATTTTTTTTAACAGTTGTATAAATTTTAAGTATTTTTCTATAATGTTTTAGCTTTCACACGTGCTCGACTTCTTAGAATTTATATTTTTGTCCTGTACCTGTTCTGTGAGTTAGTTTCTTTTTTTTTTGTTTTGTTTTAATTTATTAAAATTTATGGTTGTTACTTTCGTATATGTAAGTTTCACCTTGAAATGTTTGATAGTATTTTTTTATGTGTAGAAGGAATGGTCAATTTTTTTGTGTACAACTTTTTATACATTATATTTGTGTTATTTAAATTTGTTTCCCTTTCGTATAAGTGTTTTATGTACGTTATCCTTTTTTCTCTCTCACTCCCTGTCTCCCACCCTCTCTCCCTCCCTCTCTCTTACTCTCTCCCTCCCTCTCTCTCTCTCTTATTTCCTCTCTCTCCCTCTCTCTCGTGCTCTCTTATACTCTCGTGTTCTCTCCCTCTCTTTCTCCCTCTCCTTCCCTCTAAGATATTGTATGTTGGTTTTTCTGTGTTAGACCTTTAATGATTGTTTTTCGTTTTATTATATTTGGTTTGAGACATTTTCTTCTATGTAGAACTTTGGTATACGATTTCTAGTATCGCACAGAAACTTTGCGTACTTTGGTTTAAATATTTTCTTGTCTGTATGTAATATGTTTTTTATTTAATGTTTTGTCTGTATCTAGATCTTGGAAATACTGTTTATGTTAAACTTCCATTGTAACATTTTGCATTGTAACATTTAGACCCTCCAATATTTTACTCTATGGAATATGTACGTACATTTTCAACTAATTAAACGTGATTAGTTGTGTTTGGCCCGTGGTTCTTCAGTTATAAATTTTATTTATATTACTACACACCGACCTTATGTTGGAATTGGAAAATATAAATACCATTGTATTAGAATATGGAGTATTTTGTACCAGTCAACATACATTATCGTAGCATTTTGTCACCTAACCGTACACTAACTCTACCTTTTCCTGACGCTTAGAGTAATGAACTCATTAATTTTGCTTGGGGGAAACATGTTTTCACAATAAAATACAACAAAATATATTTTTTAAGAATTTTATTGAGTCAATTTATTATTTTGTTTACATTTCTATTCAATGTCATTCTCGAGATGTTGTGAGACATCATGTCTAACTGGTAACTGTACTCAGCAATGCGGTTGTGTTCCTTGTTTCGCAGTGTAGTCATTGAGAGTCTAGTCATTTCTGCAGTAGTCTTTTAGTAGCTCCTAGTAGTATACCACACCTCTCTTCATTGCAGTCCTCCGGCAGTATGGGTGTTGCATTTCAGCATATTGTGCAGGCTTTTTTGGTATAGCCAGGATGCAGGAAACTGTCGGGAGAGAAAAAAGTTTAATCACATTAATAATGTTCAGTACATTTTGTTAGGAAATGGTATGATAAAGTGACAAACTTTAAGAGAAACAGTATAATGAACATGACTTACCTTCAGTTAGAGTATCCATGTGGTAGAGTGTTTACTCCATCTTCGCACACACATCGCTTGTCGTCTAGCCAAATAAGCGCCAGTTTGTTGCTACACTCGGAATATAGTTGCTTTTTTCGTGATCTTATACTGTGTACAGTTACTCGCATAGTCTTCTCTCTGTTCAGAGCTCTGATGTAGTCCTGGAAGGTAATTTTCTTTTTGATCACACAATTCTGAATTCCTTTAGCCTTTTTGCATACATTCTCGCAGCACCTGTAGGCATACATCTTCGCTCGCAATCCTACAAACTCAGTCATAGGCACACCGTTACATTCGTCTTTGAATTTGACTATAACCTGTTTGTTTTTAGGTGAGTAGCATGGATGGTTGACAGGATAGGATGATGTATCGAATTCATCATGGAAGTCAGGATCGGTGAACATTTAAATGTCTAATGGAACACAAGGCAAGAGTGCAGCACGCCGGCACGAAAAAAGTGCTAATATCGTCAGCTGTGCTCATTCACATTTCTCGGATCTATCTACTAGCTGCATGGTACAAGGCTGTCAGTTCATTTTGTTAATAATGGCACCCTGTTTTTTTACACATAAGAAAGAATTAGACATGTCTGTGAAAATAAGTCAGGAACTTTTCATTCAACGGGGGAGCACACTTTGTTCGACGCGACACAACTTCGCACGAATTCTACTGACTTCAGTATAGGGTACTCACAACCAATAAATAGAGCCACGATTTTATGGCGAAAAGATTTTTGCATAATTTTGCTACGATGCGTCATGTGAACACCTGCAGCTTTGCTACATCGTCTGTGGTTGGATGATTTTACTCCCACTGGCCTTGGCAAATTATAGACGTACAGACTCACAATAACCTTATTCTGATTGGTGCAGTCAAATGAGAAACGTGTCTGAACAAAGACACGCTGCCAATAACCTTGAAACAGAATTGCCGATGTGCACGTGAGTCACTGAAACAAAGTGGGGCTAAAATCTTTTCGCGACAAAATCGTGGCCCCACCAATAAAGCGAATGCACTGTCGCGTGTAAGTTACAGCCAATACGCAAACAGTGGTTATTATCAGAAGGTCGTACCTGTAAAATTCTTACTAATAGTGTGACAGTACGGTCATAAGGTAATTATGAGAACTTTGCGTAAAAACAGCGCAAAAGCAAAGTAATGAAACGGGCCATTTGAGCCGCAAACCTAGCGGGTCGTCAGTTGGCCGAACGGAATCTGGTTTAAAACGCGTTCGAAGAAGTGTCGCTGCCGCCGATCGTCGTTTTTCAGAAAAGAGAAAAAAGTCGTCGTTCGACAGTACATATTACAAGACATGTCACGTCTGAGATTCTTATCAGTAAGCAGCCTCGCCGCATCTTTTGCTGAAACTTCATACTCTGGGAAAGAGTAGTCTAGATCACAAGTATATGCATATTTCCTTCTGTTCTTGTTTTTTAAATCGCTGTGCGCCGGTAATTTTCTACAATTTTTAGCCACATCACACATTGCATGGAAAACAACGTCATCATTCTACATGTATAGTTGTCCATACATAAACTTCAGAACAATTTTTATAGGCTGCCTCTTAATAACGTTAGTTCGTTAAAACTCTCATTGAATAAGCTGTCTTAGTTTACGCTTAAGTGAGCGTAAGGTTGCAGAAATAAAGGCATATAACCAACAAATTTATATTACAGTAACCGTAGTTTTTGTATTATAAGTAACACATAATTTTCCATATGGCCGCGGATCTATATGAGTGTAAAAATGTGCACTTGTTGCCGGATAGCAGCACTAGTGAGCGATAAAATTATCTCTGTTAATAATTTATATATATATATATATATACACATATATATATATATACATACATATACATATACATATATGTATATATTAACGGCACCACGTATGTGCTTACTTATTCTATCCATGCTTTATAAAATACTTTAATATTTAGTTTTGGAGCAAATTAGAGCTGTAAGGCATAAACTCATTAATAAGTACCAATCGGGTTTTCATGAGGGTCATGGAAGTAATACTGCACTTGTGAATATAATAGATGACATAAGACGTGCCACTCATATAAAAATAAATTACACATCTTACTCCCCTAGACTTTAACAAAGCCTTTGACAATGTTGATCACGATGGTATGCTTGCTAAACTTCAAAGTATCTTTAATTTTTCCACAAATGCAGTCGCTTGGTTCAAGTCTTATTTGTCAGGTATGTGTCAAAGATTCATCTCTGGCAATTTAAAATCTGATTGGTCAGCAGTCATAGCTGGTGTGCCATTTGGCTCGGTGCTTGGCCCTGTTTTGTTCACATTATATATAAACGACATATTGAGCTCACTTAAATACACCCGACGCCATTTTTATGCTGACGATTTACAAATGCATTCGTCATTCCCTACAGCTTATACAATAGAGCCGTTGATAAATTTAATATTGACCTGGAGGCTGTCCTTAACTGGTCCGCTGAAAATGGAGTGTCAATTAATCCAAACGAGTCTCAGGCCATTTTGTTTTGTAGTAATTAGACGTTACTGAAAAATTTACTGCCAAATTTACCAAAAATTTGTGTTGGCAATGTGAAAATCGAGTTGATATCCTCCGTGAAAAACCTAGGACTCATTTTGAACGGCACTTTAAATTGATCTCTACACGTAGTTAGCACATGTAGGAAGGCGTTGGCCACCCTTCACTCACTAAAAATCCTAAAAAACCCTTGCACATTGAAAAATATCATGTCCAGGCACTCATTTTTTCCGTTGTTTGACTATTGTGATGTGGTTTACAGTGACCTTACTGACGGACAAGCAATTACATTGCAAAATATTCAAAATACATGTGTACGTTATATAAAACACGTGATTGTAACGCAAAATTTTATAATGTCGCGGCAACGACTAGAAAACAGGCGTAAATTTCATTGCCTTCTACTCCTAAGAAAGGTTTTATATTTTTAAATCTCGTTCCTACTAAACAACCAAATTTTAATTACTTTCCCGACATAAAATTGGTACCCGCTCGAAAGCCACTCTGTCTCTGCTCATAAGCATCGCACTAGTGCTTATTAAAAATCTTTCACAGTTTCAGCAGCGCGTGTTTGGAATGTATTGGAGGAACATGTAAAAAAAATTTGTTTCACCCCATATTTAAACACGAACCCTTAAAAAAGTATGAATGCTGATTTTGATAGTGCAGTGTGATTAGTGGATCATCTCACTTTCGTTAATTAGGTGTGAATGTGTGCGTGATTGAATTGTGAACGACTTCTGTATTGTTTTTTTTCTATCTCTCTCTCTCTCTCTTATTTGTGTTTCGCAATGTATTTTATGTTTTGCAATTTTTAAAACTGTCCTTTGCTTATTGAATAATGTAACCACTGTCATTACGTGGTAGACAAGGGAATTCTGCCTAAAAACAAGTCGCATTAAATAAAGAAATAAAATAAATATGTGTAGGTGTCGATGAGAGTCATGTCTGGACGCTCCGGGTACAGGGGGGTGGCACAGGATAGGGCCTACGCAGCTCTTATTTTCTGTAAACGATTGCGTGTGTACCAATATACAAAATTACAAACATAACTGCACGATATTGTAATATATTAACAGAAATAATATTTGTAGGCTGTTACTATATATGACAGTGTTAATGTCGGAATCTACGCGAATTAAATCATTTGTTTTGTTGTGAAAACTGTTTAAAGAATGTTGATATATATTGAGATTCTTGAAAATATTTTGTAGTGGTACTCCCGAGGATCGTGTAAGGATATGCCGCCTTTTTCCGTTACTACTATCACTCGTGTGCATGCTCGCCGCGTGGTTGCGATTCGTCAACATTTATCGTACCAAATTGTTTGTTTTAGTTAGACCTTTTAGTTTTAAAGTTCCAGGTGCATTTTATTTTTCCTAGGACTAGGTTTTTATTGTACCAGTTGCGCCGAGTGCGCTCTAAGTGCGGGGTTTGGGGGCACCTGGCTGCGAATTAGTGACCATGATCGTCGATCTACGGATAGTTTTGCCAAGAAGTGTGCGACTTATCCTGTGTTCTGTGCAAAACCCCTTCCCTCCCTCCTTGCGCGTGCGCTGTGGGGCCGCGGCCGAGGCGCCCACATCGCTGCAATTTTTCTTTCTGTTCCTACGACGCAGCGGATGGGAGAGGTCGAGGTAGGTAAGCGGTGCTCCTGTTTGTCTTAATGGGACTTCACCCCGTGTGGTAAAGGCCGGTGGCGGCGGCAATGAGTTTGTCATAATAATGCATTAACAGTTTCTTCTAAAAGCTTTTTCGGCACCGCCGTCTAAATTTCTCTTTGGTGGTTAGTTGTTTGGATTTTTTAACTTAAATTTCGGGTTGAACTATAAGGAGCCCGCGCGCCTACATCTTCCCTTTAATTTTAAATGTAAAGGTTTCAGATAAATCGTCTAATGTTTAAAGAAACTAGAGCGTCTGAAATAAACGTCATGTTTTGGTATCTTAAATCTTTGTACGCTCAGGGATATTCAGTCGAGTAATGCTTGGCGAGAGATTGACGTTGCTAGGTTTGCTGCGTGTAAATGTCGTAGGAACCAGCATTTTTGTACACTTCAGGATTTTGTAACACAAATGTTATGCGCGGTGTGAGCGCAAAACGCTTGAGGTTTGTTTAAACAGGCGTATTACTGGAAATTGTCCAATTGTAACTTATTTTCGACGTATTGCACGGCTAGAGACATT
>PNEQ01107946.1:0-53103 GCA_003012365.1 Medauroidea extradentata
CAGTAAAAAGGGGCAAAATGTGTTTTTAATGAATCGTCTTTATCTTTGAAACACAATTGGCTATCGTCGTGATTTTAACTTTAATTGGTTACTTTTACAAATGTCTATGACAGGACTCAAAATCGTTTCGAAATTCTTTATTTAAAGGGGTGAAAATACGTGAAATGTGTTTTCGATTATCCTTCCATATCTATCGAATAAATCGAGATATCGAAGTACTCTTTGCTTTAAATTGGTGCTTTTGTAAATATCCCAAGTACCATTTAAAATATATTTTGCGAATTCGGCCTTAAACTGGTTAAAAAAGGGGTAATATGAGTTTTCGACTCACATTCGATATATATCGATCCCATAGCTTTTTATACGGCGAAGTGATTTTTGTTTAGGATTGATGCTTATTCAAATACCTAAAAAGTGATTTCAGGAATTTTCGAAATTCGCAACCTAAGGACGTGAAAAGGGGTGAAAAGGGGTGAAAATAGTTTTCAATTAATCGTCGACATATCTTGAACCCAGCGGGCTAATGTTGTGTTTTTTACGTCCACTAGACACCAATAAAGTATTCTAAAACGTGATTCAAGGGTTTTTCGAAATTTACTCTTTAAGGTGGTGAAAAGACCTTGAATGTGTTTTAGATAAATGCTCGATATCTATCGAACCCGTAGAGATATACAATTAACTTTTGCTTCAGGATGATGATTACAGAAATTATCGCCAAACGGTTTTCAGATTTTTCGAAATTCGATATCTCAGTACTGTGCAGGGGTGATATGTTTTTTTTAGTGAATGATTTATTTTGATTCGACTGAACGGGCTAGCGATGTGATTTACATTTCAGTTGGATATTTATACAAATGTCTAAGATGTAAATTTAAAATATTTCGAAATTCGACACCCAAAAGGGTGAAAAAGCACAAAATTAGTTTTCCATCAACCCACGATATCTATCTAATCATTAGCGATATTGTGGTGTTGTTCGCGTCAGAGTGATACTTACGTAAATATTAAAAAAAAAAAAAAAAAAAAAAAAAAAAAAAAAAATGAATGTATTTTTTTTTCTTTGTAAGAAACGTGATTATTAAGAATAAAACTAAGTTGGTCAATATTCAAGGCAGACGATCCGAAAAGCAGAAACGAGCAGCGAGAAAGAACCTATACAGGAGTTTCGCTACAGTAACCTATAGAGACGTGGTGTTGTACAATCTCTATGAGCCCCGGACACAGATATTTTATTTATTTTTTAATAACATTTTATTTTCATGAATTATTTCGACGTTACGTGACGCAGTTGTTTGTAGTGCCTTAGTTTGTTACTCAGGTCTAAATTCCGGGAGGTTCTGGGCTCGAATTCCGTTGAAAGCTACGTGCGAACGTTCAATTTTGACCCACAATAACTACAAGGCAGATCGAATTAATGCAATTTACACGTAGTCGTTTAAAAGGGGTAAAATTGCAGTTCGCTTTACACTTAGATTCCTCTACAACATCAGCTGACATATCGTCGGTATACTGCCATAAGTGATTAAGTCGTTAATGTTATTTTGTTTAAAAACACTATTAAATTGTAGATATTAAGAAAAATGTGGTACGTTTCTATACTGTGACGCAACAGTACAAAATTACGAATATACTTAAAACTTGGGCAATTGTTCGTGAACAATATAAACATATTCCTAGAATTTTTATCATTTATCTCATTTTGACTGGGTCACTATTGGCATTAAAACGACGATATATCATCTCACTAATATTAAGTTTGCTGTACCAAATACGTTTCCGTGAAACCTTTAACCACTTTAAATTTTTTAATAGCAATAAAGTTCCAGTGAATATGTTGAAAATATATAATTGAGGGCACGGTCACCAGTGGATGTACACAGGATAAATAAGATGTTTTTCATTGATTCACCTCTTACCTTAGGTGTCTGTAACTACCCCACAGCGTCAAATTGGCAGAATTATAAATAAGGTCCAGGCGAAGTCGCCGTTAATGTCAGGGACCAATTTAAGACTGCTTTTCGCGTGGACATCTATAGCTACTTATCCTGCTGCAGAACTAGCCGCTTGGACATTCTAACATTTGATGACTGAAGTACCAATCTTGAGTACAAATAGGTTCTTAAATTAAAGTAAATATTACCAGCAGTTGCGAATAATACTCGCGAGCAAAGCCGCGGGGGACTGCTAGTTTTATATAAATACAGTTTTTGCACAATGACATTACAAAGCTTCCACTTAACTGTTAAGTAACCTACCCATATCAAAAACTAACTCACTTAGAGAAATAAAATAACTCATAGCGAATAAATGTTGCATGAGTTTCTTAATGATGTAAGTTACGTAATGGAATGTAATAAGAGTGCCGTGTGAAAATGTTATTGCGTTTTTAAAAAAAAGCTACGACCACAAGAGTCATTTCACACACTTTTTAAATAAAAAATACATCCTACGAATTGTATTGGAGTTTTCAATAATTAGATAATTACAGCTGAACAAATGTTATATTTCTCCCCTGGAAGCAGCAGTTTTCAAAGAGAGTTTCACAACAGATGAAGCAATTGACCACGAGTCTTGTGAATGACTGCGGCAGTGAGTCGGCAAGCCTAGATCCTAAGTCTGATAAGATCGAGGACAGATCCAATTACGCTTACATGAGTACTTTGGCCTACTTCCTCCTCCACTGTGTACTTTCGGCAGACGTAAACATAAATATCGTCATGCGTCTATCGAAGGAATGGATGATAAAATTTCAACATAAATATCGTATGAGGAGCGTACCCGAGAGCTGGCCGAGTGAGGTGGCGCAATGGTAACACGTTAGACTCGCATTCAGGATGGCGCGGGTTCAATCCCCGGCTCCGGCAGTCCTGATTTCGGTCTTCCATGGATTCTCAAAATCGCTCCAGTGACGGTTCCTTAACAAAGGCCATGGCTGATTCCTCTCCCAGCTCCTGTCATTGTACACAAGCTGTATGTCATCGTCTCTAATGGCCTTGCTGTCGACGAGACGTAAAGCACACTTACCATAGCCCGAACTTATTACTGGCCGCCCGTAGACATCTGCTTGCCTCAACGGATGACATGGAATAAGGCCTTCCAACTGAGAAGTGCTGGAATGAAGGAACGGGGGAAACAGGAGATCTCCGAGAAAAAAAACCCGGAGACCGACCCCACCTTGTTGGGAGGCGAACGGTCTGACCACTCGGCTACTATTTTAACATCATTTATAATTCTAATACGTGTAAATATTCTAGGCTCGACAGTTTAAAACAATAATAGTTCATATTACTTATAATTACTCAGGTGCCATAAAATAATGTGTAGACAATCACTCTTACGTTCATATTTAACTAATCAGAACTCTCTTATAGTTACGTAATACAGGAGAGCGTTTATTAGATACACTAAAATTTTCTCTTGCACGGTCGCGTTTGTAACTTTTTCGTTTCGTTTACTTGGTTTTCAGTTGTTTTTTTTTTTTTTTTAATTAATTTTCAATATTTAACGAAATTCCTTGTATGAATTTTTATATTTTATTATGTTATATGTGTGTTCACTGCAGTCAAAACATTGTTCGTTTCTGTCATTGTTTACTCGTGCAAGAGAAAATGTTAGTGTATATAATAAACACTCTGCTGTTTTACGTAAATATAAAACAAAATAAAAAAACCTGGACACTAGTCAAGACATCTCAGATAATTACAGAGACGAATAATAAATAAATATAGTATGATGAGAGTACCCGAGGGTATCGCATGGTGGATGCATTTTTTTTTTTTTAATTGGACAAGGCCCCAATACATCTGTCTGCTTGCCTCGGAGGAAGACACGCAGTGTGGCCTTCAATGGAGAGGCGCCGGAATGAAATGGTGGGTCAAACGGGATATCCCCGAGAAAACCTGCCGACCAGCGGCATCTTCCGACACGATTCCCATATCCGGGTAACGTCCAGATCGCCTTGGTGGGAGGAAAGTTCCCTAGCCACTGCGCCAACCAACCAATGAGACGAAGACAAGTTTACACATACGGCAGGATAACCACGATGACGTCGAAGACACAGAACTAGACAACACTACCATGACGATACAGAGGTGTCGCGGCGTTCCGGGCACTGACATCCTCACACGCCTTCAGGCAGACTGCAATCTTGCGTACGACCTTAGTAACCTCCTGGGGTTAAGTAGGTTTACTCAGCCACATGAACAGGTTTACTTGATCACCAGGTTATCTCTACAACTTTTAAGCGATTCAGGATCCCGTGACTTATTGGAAACTCTTCTCGGAAGGCTCTGATTGGCTGACGCTCGTTTTGAGCGCCACATCGCTTTATTATGAAAACCTCATAACCGCCTCTTGCCTTCGTCTTAATAACTGTATGTTATGTCTTAACCAGTAGTTTCCCGGATTTTTTTTCTTCAGTTTTCTTTGTTATTCGTTTGATTGTTTGCTTCGAAATTTCGTTTTAATTTATTTTTGTCATTTGGCAATATTACTTGTGGGATTTGTCACGTTTATGTATTTTATTTATGTATACGTTGGCTACAGCCAAGCTCGTCTTTTTTAAACCTGCTAATTTTGCTCTCATAAGAAAATCTTTAAAAATCTCTCGTAATTTCAAAACACGTATCTTGAAGTATCCAAAGTCAGCTAATGTTAACTTATACAATTTAAGTTTGGTAATTTGTTTAGTTATCGTAATTTACACATCATGAATCAGTTAAAATTGTAATACTATCAGCCGGTAAGGCCAAAACAACACTCCTTGAAATTGTTTGGTTATACAAGTTCAATTTTCCTCTCAGAGTATAGAGCCAGTGATTTTTGGTGAAAAGAATTCTTCAACAATTTGTTTCAGTGCCTTATGTGAACACGTTTCTTTGCTTCATGGTCAGTGATAGGACATTTTTAACTCTCAACGTCTCGGGATCCTACCCACAAATCATTGACGTGTGGTGTCTCGGTAACATTGTTCTGGTTGTTACAGTCAAATGAGCCAAGCCTCTGCCCTGTTATATTCTGCCAATAACCACGAACCAGAGTTTCAGGCATGCACGTAAGGCACTGAAACAAGTTGTTGCAGAATTCTTTTCACCCAAAATCACTGGCTCTAGGTGTAAACTAAACGATAATTGTTTCACGCAAATTTGTAATATTGACCTGGCACGTGTCTTTAAAAAGACGTGAAATCTCTGGCAGGCAAAGTTGTTTTTCAATAGCGTTCTTCATACCGCGGACAGGTAATAACCTTCTTCGGTTGTAAGCAAGGTCTTGACCTCACTGCCTACCTCGGAGATGTGGCGAGAACAAAATTAAGATTTTACTTGTTAAGTTATTTTCGGTGGCGCTCAGCCACATTTCACGTTATTACCACCGAACAGAAACCATTTAATGCATAGGTAAGAGGAAAATATTGTTATATAAATTAAAAGACTATGTGTTATATATTTACATATTTATATATAGTATGTCCTGAAACGAACGCATGATAAACTCACCACGCGAATCCTGGCCAAAATTATAGACGAAAATATAAGTTGCAAAACTTTTAGGTATGATATTTTATTTGCACAAAGTGACAACATAGCACTGCAGTCAGTCCCCTCTTGTGCTCCACAGAAATCTTACTAATCTTGCTACTACTGTTTACCTGACGTAGCATACGTAAAATAATACCTTGACAGTTTTGAGGCTATAAATAAAAACTAACAGACCTATAGCTACGCACTGGAAATATTCGTGGGTACATTGTCATGATGGCTAGCCTCAGATCATTCTCGTGTATTCAAACAGACAATAGCCGCTCATTGGCCGCTCATATAAACTATTATCAATTTTCCTATGGGACCTTATGCTGTGACCACATTATTTTATTTGTGGTCAGCATAGTTCAAAGTCTAACACTTGTTTCTATAATCGTGTTTTTCGAATCCGGTTGTTACTGTACGAGATACGGTAGTCTCAAAAGCAATTTTTGGCAATTTTGAGGGGCGCGAAAATGGTGTTTCTAATAAACGCGCAAAATTTTTAAAATGATAGCGACATAGTTTGAAACGTGTGTTCCTTTCGTAGATATACAAAACTATTTTGCGTTGAATAGTTTCGTTAGCAAAATAATAATCACAACTCGCTGCAATGTTTTTGAAGTGCAGGTAGGGAGGCCCCTTAAGGGTGTTCAAGTGCGATGAATTCATAATTATATATTTATATTAAATTGTGTTAGTTTTGTAGACGATACTTGTGAGTGCAGTTTTCTCTTATAAAACAATTTTAGATGGCATAGTTCTCTCATAACGGTGCGTCAAAGTCATCATTTGCGTGTTCTGCCGCCATGCAAATAGTGAAAACCAGTTGACTTATGTAAGTGGAATAATTCAGTGAAACAACATGTCATGGACTACGTAATAAAACATGAAGAAACATCCCGCGACCCATTTTTATATTTTAAAAAAATGAATTTTGGCAATTTTTTTCTGTACTTCTGGAATTTTTTTAAATATTTAAAATTTCAAGCATTTTTACAATATTGCTAATAACATTGTTGAAAACACGTGTTGGTGTAAACTAGGCTAAGGTTCATTCTACAGCAAGTTGGAAAGATCAATGTCAAATGTTTGTCACAAGGAAAATTTTTGCCCCTTGAGCTCTGGTATCGGTTATGAGTGCAAACTGACCAATCACAGAACTTTCCTGAATTTAAGTTCCATAAAGTTGATAATTTAAAACCCGAAATTGGTTTCGTTTCACTTTAAAATTTAGTTAAATGACTTCGGTCATTTTCAAGCCTGTTTAAATTACATTTTCCTACAGTTTCGTATTTTCCTGTTTCCTTAGCGATAGCAGCGAAACTAGTGGCAGAAATGTTCCCAGTGCCAAGCTCACCCATAAGAAAACACATTTTCTTTATAGCATGTAGTTGGATTGACCTTAACTATCTTTAGATATCTGTGGAGCGCAATAGACATATGTGGATCGCAAAAGAGAACTAACTACAGTGAAGTGTTGCCACGATGTGCATGTAAAATATTAGCCTACAACTAATATTTTCGTCTCCTAGCCTGGATTCGCGTGGCGTGCTTGTTATGAGCTTGTTCCTGGACAGCCTGTAGATGAGAGGATAACGTAAAAAATGCTGTTGCTGTCATTTAAGGCCATACCAGGTAGTTGTTTTTATCACATTGGTGCAAAATACTTCCTTTTTAAACGAATGCTTTGAAAAAAACTTAATATTAAAAACAGCTATACGATGCACAATTCTGTGTATGCGTCTTGCAATGTAACGTACCGTTTGTACAGCTTATATTCAAAACAAAACTTGTGATTCTTTGGGTACATAAATCTAAAAAACTACGGTGCTTACAGCTACACAAAAAATATAACTTATGATATATTCGTGGCAAAATAATACAGGATTATTAAATATGAAAATTACGTTGCTTCGAAATAATATTTTTAAAACACTATAAATTTACCGTACGTGGTTTAAACACATGTATTATAGTACTTAAGGTTAGTTTTAATTCCCGCCATATTGAAACCCGGAATTTCTCGTAGGAGCTTACTCACAACCTGGCTAACCTCTGGCGATCAAGGAAACTTGGTCACGTGACTTAACAAACTACCTTACTCTAGCAGGTTGCTATTCACAAACGTCTTGTATGTACCGAGCGAGGTATATCAGGGTTTAGTTGATCACGTCGCATGTAAGAGGGGGTTCGATTCTCTGCTCCGGCTATTCTGATTTTGGTTTTCCAGGGATTTCCAACATAGCTCCAAGCGAATGCTGGGGTGGTCCCTTAATAAAGGCCCTGATCAATTCCATGAACCCTTTTCCCCGTGGATAGGTGTAGCTTAGACATTTTCTTTAAAATGGTAGTACTAGACAATTTTGTCGTATTTTCAGTTTTTGAGCCATAACATTTATTACATTTGTATTATCAAAACTTTCTCTTCAACAAAGTATAGGCTATATTCTTGGTAAACTGCTTGGCGTAAATAATAATGGAATATTTCATTAATTTTCCATGCAGAATCATTACAAGAGTATTTTTAAGTTTAACTTGCAGTGATTCTGTATGACAAATTAATGAAATATTCCATTATTATATATGTCAAGTTGTTTCCATGAATATATCCTTTGATTTGTCGAAGAAAACATTTTGATAATACCATCTGAATAAATGTTATGGCTCAAAAACTGAGAATACAATGAAATTGTGTAACGCTCCCGCTGAAGAGGCGTGGTTATTTTGATTGGGTTTTAGGTCTCGTAGAACGTGAGGTCATTACAGACGGTTACACACAAATTTACACGAGGATAGGAACTAGGAGTGAACCGGCCATGGTCTGCGTTAAAGAACCATCCAAGCATCAGCCTAGAGCAATTTCAGGACCGTGGCAAGAGGGAGGGTGGTAGCGTGGTAAATTTCGTGTCGTGGTTTCTGGCTGCAACTTGTTCATTGTTTCTAAAAAGTTTGTTACAGTTAGTTAACACACCCATACTGGAATGTTAACTAGTGTATTTACGTAATTTCCATATTGAATGGCAACATAAAAAAATATGTTTGGGTAGAGGGCTAACCTGCCTGGCCCACGCTGCAGCAGACCTGCACGTCAAACATACAATAAAATAAATAAATGAATGCCAGTCGCAGGAGGAATGGGAACAGGGTTGTTTTATCCTCACCTGCGTCACGCTATGACCCGACATTTGCCCTTGAGGTCGATCAGCTGACCCGGGGGGCAGGCGCCGCTGACGGGCGGCAGGTAGAAGGGCTTCGTGTGCTCGCTGGCCGCCGTCTCTAGGTCTCCGCTGGCGGCGAGTCTGGGGACGACGAGACTGGGGGCTGCGAGACTGGCGGCGGCGAGGCTGGGGGCGGCAAGGCTGAGGGCGGCGAGGCTGGGGGCAGCGAGGCTGGGGGCGGCGATGGACGCCGGCCTCGCCTCCTTGCAGACCGCCGTTGCGACGCCTCGCAGCGCCGCCAGGACCAGCAGCAGTCGGCACGCCTGCATCGCCGTCAAAACACTGGAGGAGCGGGCGCACGCGTTCATCTTGTTTAATCCACCCCCCTCCTCCCCCTCTGCTCCTGACCACGGTGTCTCACCAGCGAGCAGCATTTTGTGCGAGAACCAGACGAGACAGCTGATAACCCGACCTCGAACTCTGACCTTCTTCTGGCGCGCCGCATGCCCACATCTCTTACTACGAACAGAAAAACCTCTCCCCTTATCTCGCTCAGCAATTATTTGTCGAGTCGGAGGTTTCTCCTGGGTGGCTACGTGTGATCATAACACCCCCTCCCTCCTCCAACGAGACGACTTTGGGGAATCCATTGTAGTAGAACTAGTAGCTTCGCCTGGAGCAATTTCGGGATGCCAAGGTTAACTGAAGTCAGGATGTCCGTAGACGGTAATCGAACCCGTGTCCCCGTGAATGCGAGTCAAACATGTTAACGTCGCGCCACCACTCGATTAGCGAATGAACGGTGATGCGTGTTACACGTTATCAGTTTTACGCGAAACTTCTAAACTTATCCCCAATATAATTATCTATTATAAAAAACACTTAAAACAATGATTCTATATGTGTTTTAAAAATACAACACGCCTATTGGAAACATATATGAAAGGTCCCTGTAAACTGCAAAAAAAAATGACTTTTTTTTTTTCAGACTGCATTATATGCACCTGACTCGTGACACATAAACAAAGGAATACCTAGTTGCTTATAAAAATTACTACGAAAACACTTCGCGCCAATTTAGAGCCACTACTGTCTAAACATAAAGAGGAATTCGACCTTCAACGCGTCTTCAATCCAGAAGCGACACCGACCGGGAAAATCTGCAATGTATGTTACAGACATGGTTGGCGACGTATAAACATGTAAAATATTTCTAAAAGTTTCGCTGCCCACTTTACTGGCAACTGGATACTATTAACTAAGCATGTTGCATTTATCGTTCGAAGGATGGAAAGAAGGGAAAACTGATGCAATAACTGTGTTTGAAGACACTTGCTTATAAGGAAATAATTTAATGATAGCTCTTAGCGCTAAGAACTTAGGTACGTCTAATGCACGGATTTTTAATGAAAATGTTTCGTTTTATTCCGCTCCCTGTTCAAGAAAAAAGTTATTCCATGACTATCTTATCATTTGCGGCAGTTTGAAATAAAATCGGCGTTGCATACAGGTTTTATTTCAGGAAATTTTCATACTTGCTTAAAAACGGAACAGTATGTTTTTAATTTTTAGGTACTCTTTACACCAGTAGCGTGCCCACAGTTCAAATAACTCCATCCAGTTTCATAAAACGCACTTACGAAGAAATGCCCACACTGTTAGGGGAATTAAGCCTAAGTAATTGTAAAAAAAAAAAATGTTGCAAACATTTATGTTTTCTCGTCTCGTGCTTTAGGAAAATAAATGTCCTTTGTAGAGACAGGTCCATAAGGGGAATTGATCCCTACTACTTTGGACTTATCCATTTTCTCTCAGTAATTTCATTTCAGTGTGTGTATCAAATTTTTTGACTCTAGGCTACAGATAAAAGTTTATAATTTTTATGAAATCGCTGCAATTTAAATACATGCGTTATTTTACAACGGGAAACAGCTTGTAATAAAAAAGTGGTTATTTTATACATGCGAACGATTACAGCGATCACAAGTGACAGGCATCGTGCAGTGCTTGTTTCAAAAATTTAACTTAATCGTAACCTGTGCAATGTCGAAGTGCAAAAGGTAAAACAATGTATCTAACCTCTTTATTTGTGAGAAAAACCATAAATCCAAACTGATAGCTATCATGTCCCATAAGGGAAAGGGGGTGGGTGGTAGCAGAGGACATGGCATCACACAACCCCCCCCCCCCCAACCAACTATAAAAAATTTTAAAAATATATTATTGTGAAATTTTTAAAACGTAAATTTAATATTACTGAAATGTTGAAAATGGTGATTTATGTAATATATTTCTCATTATTTTCCAAAAATTATGGTTTTAAGGCCATGCTCTCTTGTTTCTACTTTTTTTTAGAGATATTAATTATTTACGCCTAAACCAGAGCAGATATCAAAATTCCGTTTGGTAGTTTTGTTTAAAATCGTCTTCTCCATGTTGGCTGAATTTTTTTAAGGCAGTAAATACTATGGTTGTAGCTAATTATGTAATAAACTAAATTCAGGTTAGTTAACTTATTAGTTGAAACCGTATAATTTCTTGTTTTGAAAAAAAAAATCTATCAATCACGGTGAAAACCATTTTAAACAAAACTGCCAGACAGATTTGATTTTTTATGTCTGCTCTCGTTTAGGCTTAGAAAAATAATGACTGCATAGACAGTAGAAACGAAAGAGTATGGCCTTAAATCACATGTCACGAGTAAAAATGTAGGCCCACGCCGACAAGGTGGGAACATAGCCCTTCCCAAACTGAAAGTCTATATACGTCACTCACCTCGTACTATAGCTATCCTCTTAGCACCACGTACATTACATACGTACAGTGTAGGCGTATTGAAGTGCCGCCTTTAAGTTAAAATTACTACTGCTAGCGTATGATGTATGCTAACCTGGAGTATTTAGTCTCAAGGTTACATTACACTCATTCCAGTCGTACAGCATGAATAATATATGAAGGGCGTGTGGTTTTTGAACGATACTTGCGATGGCTTGGACGTACCGCATTGCGAGCAAATATTGCAGAGTTGCAGAAAACTCCACTATAAAACAAAAAAGCAAAACAGATATTGTATTCCAATAATAGCTGTTGTCAACAAATATATAACATGTACACAATTCCTGAAATTAGTCTCTGGTCATTTGTTTTGTCACCGTTGTTGTCCTCGTCCATTTTTGTGGCCATTTTTCGTACATCTGACTTTTTGTTTTATTTTTATTCTTATTTTCTTTCTTCTTTCTGGATATATCGATTAAATTCCTTTCCGGAATCATTTTGTGCTGTGTTTGTTATAATTGTTTTGTTATTGTGTTGTCTTTCTGGATCCTTCCCGGAATTTTATGTATGTTGTAGATTTTGTTTACAGCTAAAACTGGATTTTATTATTTTGATTTTATATTTTTCCTTGTTACGAGTTTTCACAACACGGCAATATTTTCTCGCAGTGACGTACATCCATACAACTTTTTCTGTTTATAATGAAGAGAATGCGACTAGACAATGGTAACCCACTTTGTAAAACGCCTGATTCAGGTGCACATAAAGGTGACTCCCAAATTAAATTTACACACTTTTTATTTGTAATGTTACTATTTATTTACAGTATTATACGACTAGTGTAAAACAAGCAAGCACAAACAAATATTAATGACAATTAAATTGGTGTAGTAAACTATGAATGCGTGGTTTACCATATAATAAGTACTGCGTTGTGCTGCCATTTGTGGCCATAACCTGGTTATAATTTAAATATGTCAAGACTGAAGGGATCCTTTGTTTTTCCCCAAGCCCTTCGTATAGGCACACGCCCGTAGAGAGAATCGGTTTACAGGTCTTCATTTAGTTCGCGACTCTGATTGCTGAGTAACTCTCGAAACTACATCGACTGACTAAACAAAGGTCTCATTGACTGCTGCCTCCGAGTGAGCGGGGCTTCTGCCAGTCAGCTCTCGCAGAAAGGTTCTATCCCATAGTTTCCCATATCAGGCTCCCGTAACTGGAATAGGGAAATCGAATCCGTAACCGAAAATCGCCTAATATTTACAACTGTCTGGCAACTTAAGCAACGAAAAATAAATGCTGTAGTGTAATAACAACGAATTTAAATAATTCAGCTATACTCACGCATTATGATTAACAAATACTTTGTTTTATTTATTATGTTGAAAAGTTAAATGTATCAACGAAAATTATATTATGAACACGGCAAATTTTCAGAAGACTGTCTTCAATCTTCGTCATTTATTGTTGATCCGCCATTACCGTTCGTAATTTTGTAAGTCAAATTCTAACGTACCAATGAAGATTTCATATATATTTAATTGGGTATTGTTGCATTAAATTTGATTTAAAATAACGAACGGTAAGTGTTGTTCTGCAGCTTTTGTACGCTACTCGCCATGGAGCATGTCACGAATGTAAACAACCAAAATAATACCATATGAAAATTGCAGAGGTTCCAACGGCTAAAAACGAAAATTGCGCTACATTGAGTGTTCTGGAGTAGGTATTACCGTGGTGTAAATTCTAGCCGTAGATTAGCTTACTTCAGACGTCTTCGGCGAAAAATAAGGTTCCCGTTGTATGATATGGAATTATGACTATTTATTATATGCTCATTGTTTCCATAATGTCCTACTCTGGCTGGCGTGGATAGACATGTCAAGCTATATACCCGACACACATGTCCGCTGGAATATATTCGGTGTGGTCGCCTAGCGGTCATCGATGTTACGTCTCGACTCCCCTCAACCAGTCCCACTACAAACACTGCTATTTTTTCTAATGTGCGTAGCCGTATGTCCCTTACAAGTTTAGCTGAAGAAAGCAAAATTTGTTTCACGCAACCAATTTTCCTTTGTATATGAACTATATGAAAATTGTTGTATAAGAACTAGACTCTTTTGTTATGATCAAACCTGAACACTGACGTATTGCATGTATATATAGGTAATTGTGTAGGTACTTTAACTGAAAAAAAAAAACTTTTTCTTTTAACATAGGACATTGCATGTTATGTGTTGCAAAGGCGCCTGTCAATTTGGTCACACACAAAAATAGACCTTCAGTATTGGTGATGCACCACTTGGCCTACATAGAGTTTAATTTTTAATCACCAAACATAATGCGAGACAGTATTTTGAAACTAAACTCAGGACCCGTATGATTGAAACCTGTAACTAGTCGATCATGGCGAGACTGGGCTTTGTAATAGAGGCCTATTTTTTGCTGCATACCGTATCAAATATATGACGTTTGCTCGTTTTTTTCTTCAGTTTTCCCTTTTTTATTTTCCCTTTTCTGCTAACTTTTTTTATTGAAATTATGTATAAATGTGGGGAATTTTATTCCAAGGCGAGCTCAAACGCACCAACAAAACAAACGTTTTCATATTAAAAAAAAAATTATTTCATTTACGTTAGCCAAATATTTAGTTACCAAATGTACGTGTTTTCTCAAATAAAGTAGGTACATATTTTGTTAGGTTCAGAAAATGGGATCCGTTGCGTTCCGCATTTGGTTAAGAAATTAAATTATTGTTTTTTTTTTTTTTAAGTTTAAGTGTATTTTTGTTTGATCGTAAATAAACACAGTTGGTATGTATTTTTTCCTGTGTAAGTGCTAAGATGTTATTCTGTTGAGTTGTTGACTAAGTCAATGCTGCGGAGTTATTAATCATTGATGTTTGACTAATCTGTTTCAAGAAGAACCACGAATGAAAAAAATACGAATCGGTTCTCGTGAAACTTCTGATAACTTTGTTTATCTCCGCCGCCTTATCGCAACTGATGCGGGCGAAATTGGCTAAGCCTCTATATTTCTGCGAAGCTGGAAGGAAAAATATAGTCCCGCAGATGTTTAGAAAATAGGCCATTAATTTTTCATCCTCGTTTGATCTTTAGTGAACCATAAAACAAAAGAGGACTAACGCAATTGTAGATTCTTTGAAAACAGCCGCTAACCAGTTGTCAGTATTTTAAAGAAACGATTCTAGTGTAGCGTATCTGTGTAAGTGGAAAATGATGGACAACATAATATGCTAGGCTGTCAAATCACGTCTTTTGAAAATACTGCACACTTCCTTCCATTTTGCCTTAAAGTTAATTAAATTATTGAAAGTTTTCGATCACAGCAATAATTTTTTTTAATTTTATTTTATTTTTTTTTTTAACAGAACTAAGCTGATAGGGGAAAGTTTTCTGTGGCAGGTAGGCAGACAGTGTCAAAACAATGAACGCTCATTGATTACTTATATTGCGGGAATTACGGAATTATTTTCTTAGCCTAAAAGAGAGGATATACTTAAAACCGTCACCCAGTTTTGTTGGAAATAGTTTTACAATGTGAATTTTGTTTCAAGACAAAAACAAAACGTTTTTAGCTGATTATTTAATTAAATAAATTTCTGTTAGTTAACCAAAGTTGAAACTGCATTACTTTCGTTTATTTATTGTATTTTAAAATGTATAATTAACACATGTGAGTGTTGTACGATATCTGCATTCTTAAGGCTTTAAAACAATAATTTTAAGCGCAGTAATAATTGGGAATCATAGTCATACAGGGAAAGAATCGACCAGCATTATTAGAATGGAGTGATTTCAAAAAACCGAAGAAAACAGAAATTACGATGGTTGGACATGAAATCGAACCCGGGGTCTCTAGAATGTGATTACTGTGCGGTCTCGCTTTGATGTTGTGATTGTATGATCAGTCGGTTTGAACAGAAACTGCGCTATGTTCTAGGAAACTAAGCTGGTCACTAGTACGTAGTCCTTGCAGGCTTGCCGCGCCTCACGTAGCCTGTGGAAACAGTTGATAGTGTGTGCTGTTGACGGCAAATATTTAGCTACATTCCGCAATGTGGAAACACTGTGTTCACCAAACAGTAGATACATACAATGACGAAATGATACGTGTTGGCGAGCCGACAGGCTTGGGAATACAAATGGGGAGTCATATTACGTGCGTAAGTTCACAAAGCTGCTAGTGTGCTGAAACTCACATATTGGGGATTCATACCAAGTAAGATAGGATATCTCGCTGGATAAATATTCTGTATGTAGACGCAGTCTAATAACGTCGGAAAGAAAATTCCTTCAAGACATTCCGCTCACCGAAAACCACTTTTTTTTTCACCTAAATATGGCTAAAAACTTATTTTTCACACTGCTCGTGCGCAGAAATACTAGCAAAAGTTATACGTATGTTCTCTTGAGACAAGCATTGGACCTTTATCTTCAATATTACATCAAAAAGAGACAAGGTCACCGCTGGGTGCTGTAGGTCCCGTAGATATAAATTATCAACTAAGGGCTACACACTCGATCATCAACTCTTGCTTACAGGCAGGCCTCTGGTCACTTGACGTGCGAACTAGTATGACCGTTGTCGCTTTCGTGTTTTCCTGCCTCGTAAGCACAAAACAGGAGCGACTAGGCGGGATCCTTTGCAAGTCGAATGTGTTGAAATTCGAAGGGCAGCTGAATTTTTTGCACACTATCTCATTTACAAAGGTTCAGTAACAATAAAATAAAAAACTACACATCTGAAGCGTACATGTGTTATTTCAGATATTCTACCAGGTGATAATTCTAAAAAAGCATCACTTATCCTAAACAGTATATATACTGCGTCATTCCTCATCCAAGTTGTTGGGACTAACAAATAACCTCTCAAAATACCTCCATACAGAAAACCTAAATCTTTTCAGTGCTGTCAAACGAGTGAATGAGATTGAAGGGGTTATACAAAAACTTAGGAATAGTGCAGAAAATTAATTTAATGAACTCTCTGTAGATGTGCAGCAAATGGCCGGTTCTCTCCATGTCGACATCAAAGCACGAAGAATTACTACTGGTACCCAAAGACATCGGCCAAATCCACGATCAACTGATCCAGAGACCTACTACAGGACAACTGCGTACATTCCTTGCATATGACATGGTATCTTAAATAACTATGCGTTTCTTAACTCACCAAGAGACCATATCCTCACTCCACTTTTTTATTCCCGCATACAGTGATGTGCCATTTGAAAACATTCGCAATGTGTATGAGTTTTATAAAAAGCCTTGAAAGATACATACGAAGATGCTGTCAAATGAGAACGGGATCTATGGAAGCAAAAGTGTAATGGAGACAAAATCGAAGAAAAACCTACTTGTGCTATTGACAGTTTGGCTAATTGTGACATACATATCTTCCCAAGCAGTTACATCCTTCTGAAAATGTTAGCTCTGCTTCCAGTTTCCACCGCTTCAGTGCAAAGAAGATTTTCGAAATTGATAAAAAGTTATTTAAAAAGCACCATATCTGAAAAACAGACTGAATGGTCTAGTGTTGATGTTTATTCATAGAGACTTGACTCTCCACATAAGCAATCACGAAGTTCTTGACCACTTCACTCAGTCTAGAGTTGCAAGACGTCTAAATCTTGTTTTGTAATTTGTTGAATAATTTCGCACATAAATGTGTTTTTTAATTTCTAGTTGTTTGTCATCATAACTTAAGACTCGGCCTCACGTATCGTTTCTTATTATTGCTCGTTTGCTAATTTGAGTAATTTGTTAATACATAATAAAAATAATTCGACACTTTTGACAAAGTATACTACCTAATTAGATTTTTAAATGTTTGTTGCAATGGGAGATACAATTGGAATTTGTTGATTTGTGGCTATACGCCATTGCTCGTGTTTTGTTGACTAAACATTTAGTGAAAGACAAAGTGACAAAATACAAAACAACACACAAAAACACAGAAAACATAAGAAAAACAATCCCAGAGGAACTTCGTCAATTTATATATATATATATATATATATATATATGTGTGTGTGTGTGTGTGTGTGTGTGTGTGTGTGTGCGTGTATGTATTTCACCCTTTTTCGTGTCGTTCTTGTGTTCTTTGACACGAGTGGATAATGTTCTGCTAGTTTCACATAGGTCCAATCCAGAATTGCTGAACATGTATGGGAAAATAGCCACAAAATTCTCTCGGACTCAGCTAATCCAATAATTCAGGAAAAAGACAGAATTAAAAGGAAAATTAAAGAATCTGCTCACATAGCCAGTAACAAAAACATCATAAGTCAACAGAGCATTGAATTGAAAAATATGTGGATACGGAGATAGATCTCAATCTCCGAAACGTTGCATTTTTTCGTTGATTTTAACTTGTGTTGTCTCTTGTTTTTATTTGTTGTACACTGTCCACTATTTATGTATTTTTTCCATCTTTTCTCATATTGGGAGTCTGGTTTTTATTTGTGTCTGTCTTTTGTGTTTGGGTGTTACTAAACTCTTGACTGAATTCAATCTTTAGAATTCTTGCTGATATATATATATATATATATATATATATATATATATATATATATATATATATATATATATATATATATATATATATATATATTGACGAAGTTCCTCTGGGATTGTTTTTCTTATGTTTTCTGTGTTTTTGTGTGTTGTTTTGTATTTTGTCACTTTGTCCTTCAATACGTGTTTAGTCAACAAAACACGAGCAATGGCGTATGTCCACAGACCAATAAATTCCAACTATACTGCCAAACACTAACAGAAAAAAAATATTAATTTTGAACAAACGGCATATAAATATGATGGAACTACGCAGTCTCTTGAGTTTTAATATTGTTAGTATACTTTTTTTTACATTACAGCCTGACGACTAAATTCGAAGATAGTAGTAAATGTCGAACATACGATAGTGACACATTTACACAAATATTGTATTGAACTGAAGGTAAAATACATTTTTTGGAGCAAAAATATAAAATTCAGCACTAAGAAGCTACGCCGAGCATTAATGTTGACTTGCTGGTAAATACTGGGGTTCTGTACAGATCTGATTTTACAAACTAGTAATATTTTACGATTATTATTACTACTAGTAATAATATACATAAAATAATAAATTATTTAATCTTGTCTGGTCTGGCGAGATACTTGAGTCTAGTTTTGTAACAAATTTATTTCTGAAGTAAAAAAAAAAAAAAAGTAGTATAATGAACATTAATTTTATGTGCAATGTAAAATTTTTTATTTGTTATTCATTAAGGCATGTATGGTTTTATTTAACGATGTTAATGATAATTTTACCTGGCGCTAAAAAATTGAAAAGGCTATAGGAGCATAAAAATTGGATAGACCATAGGTTAAACTGCACAATAAATTCACTTTTAATTAAAAAATTCTAAATAATTTTTAAAATGTGTTCATGCAATTTAACAGTTATTTTATAATTTATTTTGTGTATATGCAACATATACGTACATGTATTACTATAAATTCTACAATAAACACACATTAAGTTGAGATTAAGGATAAGGTTCAGCCCTCCTCCACCATAAAATCCTTCGTATGTTACTGCATGTAGCTAACATACAGATTTTTTAAAGTGTTTTTCTTATAATGGCAGGTATCAGTACGCAGTAGTCACTAACCTTGATTAGCAGTTTTTATTGTGTAAACCGCTTAATTAGCACCATTTCTCACCTTCAAATCCTAAATTTTTCCGGGGGAGGACTCCCGGACCTCCACTTAAGTAGTAGGGTCGGGTATTTCAAGACCTCGGATGTTCCAAGGTTCAGCCCCCCCCCCCCTGCCCAAACGCTCTAGAAAATAGTTTGTAAATTTACCAGACGTGCATGTAGGAGCGCTAAGAAAGTAGGTAGGTACGGTAGAATAGTTTCCCAGACATCCAGGACAACACTTATAAACCTTTTTATAAAACAGTCAAATGTATACTGACGATACCAGACTTGTTTTGTAACAACTGTAAAAGTTTGCATATTTACTAGACGAAGTATGGTAAGTGTACCATACTGCGTCTGGGATAAGAACTTCCTAAACATTCAAGGAAGTTTTTTTTTTACAGTGACTGTGCCAACCGCGGCTACTGTACTCTGTGGATTTTGGATTTTGTACTATTTTGTCTTTCCATGTTTCCTAAAACATTTTAGTTCATAAAAAACTACGAGTTGGCTCATAATATTATTTCTTCTGTTAGATTAATTTTTGGAGCGGTTTTATATATATATATATATATATATATATATATATATATATATAGAGAGAGAGAGAGAGAGAGAGAGAGAGAGAGAGAGAGAGAGAGGTGTGTGTAACTGTAACACAATTTCAGTGCCGTATGTGCGAACCTGCAGCTAAACATCATTGCTATTGACAGAGTGTTTTTATGCAGAGTTGTTATTCATTTGACTGTGCCAATCAGTATACGGATAACTGCCACACATCACGTCTGTGATTTGCGGGTTTAACCTCCAGACGCTGGGTGTTACGGCATTCAATCACTGACCACAAAGCAGAGATGCAGATGCGCACGTGAAGCACTGAAGCAAAGTGGTGCAAAAATCTTTTCGCGAAATTGCCTATCTCTACTAATAAACATCCAATACACATCACCTCAATCCAGATCACGCTCATTACGTAATCATGAATACTTCCTGCCTGAATAAACCATCGTAAAACCAAACTGAATCGTATATTGACTCGCACGAAAGGATGAAAACAACATAGTCATAAGTAACAAAGCTAATGAGATCAATATAAATAAAGGACACAGCAGACAGAAGTGTTAATTAAGAATGGGTTGGTTTGTGGACATACGCCATTGCTAATGTTTTGTTGACCAATTTTGTGTTAAAAGAACAAAAAACAGAAAAACCAAAAAATAGCAATCCCAGAGGAATTCAGTCAGTATTTTTACATTACTAATCTTTTTGACAACAAGATTTCTAAAGATAGAATTCAGTCAGATTTTGACAACTTGACAACACCCAGACACAAAATACGGACATAAAGAAAACCATATTCCCAATAAAAAAATTGTATAAGACAAAAATGATGGGGAAAAACAGAGGACAATGGACAACAAGCAAAACTACAGAAGACAACACGACACGAGTTCCATTCAATGAAAAAAATACAACGGTCTGACAAGCTGTGTCTCCAGCCTGAAGACGAGAATAGGTTGCAATTCCCGACATTTGCATTTTTTTCGTTGAATGGAACTTGTGTCGTGTTATCTTCTGTAGTTTTCTTTGTTGTCCGTGTCATTTGTTTTTTATTTCTTTTTGCCTTATTACGTTTTTTATTGGGAATCTAGTTTTCTTCATATCAATCTTTTCTGTCTGGGTGTTATCAAAATCCGACTGAATTCTATCTTTAGAATTCGTGCTGTTTAAATAAAAACAAAAATAAATAAAATAAAAAAACTGACTGAATTCCTCTGGGATTGCTTAGTTCTGTTTTTTCTGTTTTTTGTGCTTTGTCGTTTAACACAAGTTTGGTCAACAAAACATGGAACAATTGCGTATGTCCACAAACCAATAAATTCTTATTGTAAACTCCCATTGAAACAATCATTTAAAAATCTCAGCAATTTCCATCATAATGATTTTATTTTTACACTTGCACCAGACGTAATATTTTCATTTCTAAGACATAAATTTATTGTGACTCCATCTTGGTTTTATTAAATTATTTTATCCGTCATTGATTTTGCATAGTGGCGTGTCAAAATAAAAAAAAATTGCATATCACGGTTTTAAGTGCGTCACTTAAATCAACTGACGTATTTAAATGAAAAAATTCACACCGAATAACGATGTTGTAGGCTACAAGGTATTTTAATAGAATCACAAAATAAAGTATTTTGTATTCTAAAAAAATCTTTATTTTTTAAAATTTTATTTAAACACAATAATACTTAATATTTTGTTCTTATTTAGGAAAACGTGTAGCCTGCAACCCCGTTATTTATTGTAATTTTTTTCAGTTTGGTTATTTGTCTCGTCCTTAAAACCGTGACACGCAAAACTAGTCTTTGACGAGCCATTACGCAAAAACTATGAGAGATAAAAATATTTCACAAGAGCAATATTTAATTTCAATTAATGTCCTAAATAATAAAAAAAAGTAAAAATAAAAACGTAATGACAAAACCTGCTGTCTAGCATGCCCTTAAACGCGCACTTGAATTGTCCCACGAATTATTTAGTTTCTTAAAAAAAATGTATTACTGAATGTCTTGCGAGCTGTGTTAGAGACAGTTAGTCCCACCCCTTTTTTCTTCCCGGGTCGGTCGCTCGCATTGTCTTTCGATTTTCTTATGCGGAAGTCTGTAACCGCATACTAGCAACACTCCTTTAAAATCAGCGGATTTTCTCGACGATGAGGCGTATTTTTAAAATGCGGAAATGAGGCTGTCAAGCGCAAGTAACGTGGGGTTACATCACAGGAGCGATGAGTTTATCACTGCAAATTTGGAAGGGTTTTATTCTAGAAGACATGCCTTTTATATCGACGCTTGGTTATTGGAGGAAACAAACAAAAATGGCGATTCTCAATCAGCGAGAAGTTATTAGTTGGGATTTACAAAATTCACGTTATTATATGTTTACAGGCGAAACCTCATGTAAGTACCAGAGCATAATCTGTTATTCCAATGACAACAAGCCTATATGTGTTTTCATTGATGTGTAACTTCTGTTACAGAAGATTGGCCACCCTACTATTGAAGCATTCTCCGTGGCAGGCCACGACATTGTCGGCCAATGGGAGACGTCGAACGAGCCTATATCCATCTGAAGTTTAAATGCGCTTGCACACGATCAAATATTTTCTGAACTCAATTTATTGAATAGCATGACGATTCAAGACATTGGATTTAAAGGTACCACTTGAAAAGTTATCACATAATTTGTAAACAAATGATATGTAGCTATCTTGCAACTATCTGCTAACCTTGCAACACACAAAAATATTTGGTTTAGCTAATACCAAACTTGTTATTAGGAACGGGAATTGTTGGTGAAAAGATTTTTGCCCCACTTTGTTTCACTGCCGTATGTGCGAACCTGCAGCTAAACATCATGGCTATTTGCAGAGTGTTTTTATGCAGAGTCGTTATTCATTTGACTGTGCCAATTAGTACACGGATAACTGCCACACATCACGTCTGTGATTTGCGGGTTTAACCTCAAGACGCTGGGTGTTCGGCATCCAATCACTGACCACAAAGCCGAGACGCAGGTGCTGAAACAAAGTGGTGCAAAAATCTTTTTCTAAATTTCCTGTCCCTACTTATTATTATTTTCGTATACATTACGTAAAATAAATAATGCTCGTATTTAGTTTTGATATATGTGGTTTAGTTCGCATACAGTAGTCAGTAAACAGGTTTGAATTAATTATGCTATAAAGACCACTTCTCTGTTCTTAAAAACTTACTTTTTTTATTCAAGAAAATTTCATTTTTAACGAAAATCGAGACATTCAATAAATTGAAAGGCAAAATGGCCGCGGTTATGACGTCAGCATGGCCTCGCATGTCAGTCAATAAATTGATTTCAACAAATTTGTAAGAATATTTTAGCGAAATTTGATCGTGTGAAAGGGTCTTTAGTCTGCCACCAGAAAATAACGCTAATTTTACATTTCTATAGTTATGAGCTGAAGTGGAAGGATGACATCGCGGAAGATGGTGACAAACGAAGAATGGTACTGCGGTGAGAGAATACGAGTGGTTGCGACTTGGGAAAGGACATTCGTTACGAGGTTAGCAACTATGCTAAAGTCCGGTACGCACTTTCCGTACGTAATTCAGTACAAGTAGCACTGCGGCAGTATGTACCACCACTGCGCAGGTCCCAGACAAAATTCTGTTCTTAATTTGACAAATAGACCCGTACCACTTTTCTTCGCGCTATCCCAAGAAGCTGGGTGTCTGGTTGGCCCGGTGGAGGGACATGTTTTCCCAAGCTCGCTTGGTGGATGGTTTGCGCACCCGGAACAAGGCAAATGTTCATAATTGGCTGGCAAATATGGCTCTGTAAGTTGGGATCAGGTACAGGAGGGGTAGTCGGAGCGGAGAGCCGGACATGTTCCGGAAAACATGTATGTCCACAGTTTCAGCCACCGCGCATGCGAAATACGCAACTTGGGTTGCCAAAAAGCTTTTAATATAAATATAATACTTGTTTCCTGCTGAACACACAACCGTCAGATGTTTCGAAACCTAAATAATACAAGACAGTTTCACTTATTTGGTAGCTACGTGCGCATGTCATGTTAAGAAATAGGTTTCGGCAATTTTATTGTTGTAATTTATGGAACATAGCAACCAACATCAGAAATACATATGTCTTCTTATGTGCCGAAACATAGAAGTAAACAGTGATAGTATGTACTCAACCAGACGTTTTGCTGCAGAATTCTGCTATTAAAATCTCAACCGACGTTTATGAACATAATTACGTAATGTATTGAGTAAGAATTAAGGATAGTGTGTACCGGACTTAAAGAAGCAATGGAGTGTTATAGAAGGATTATGAATTGAGTATTAGGTAGGAGAACTGAATGGAATGGTGGAGGAACGTGGGTTTAAATTTCGGAGCAATAGTAGAGACTGGGGGATAATTTCTGGCAAAAGCACTCCTTCTGTAAACTGTAACTGCAAATATCAAGTGATTGTTTCTGTTGCTGTTAGAGGCGAAGGGGGGGATGTGTTCCAAGGGAATCTCCAGCCAATAACGTGCAAGAGACGAGGGGCGAAAGATACAGTACCACCACCTAACCTACTCTCATTGGTTTCCAGGCGTGTCAATGCTACGTGCTCGTGGTGAATAATCTGAGACATCTTCTCTTGAAACGCTATCACTCTTCGCCAATGATTGCTGTAATAATTCAATGGTGTATCTGATAAATTAAACAGGCAGTTAGTAATAGCAGTTATATTTAAATTTATAACTTTGAGACCTCATTACCTTAGTTTCGCATATTACTGTGACATGTGAAATTAAAAAATTACATTAAATTTAACATATACATTCATAACATTAATCAGTGTGGCAGTATTTTTTTCTAAGAAATTTCATATAAAATACAGTTTCGTTTGAAAGACTTTTTTTTTATTTGATCGATTCAAAAGTAATTTTCCAACATTAAAACTCTATTTAAACTTCGTGACTGCATGGTTGGTAAGCAGGTCACTTACGTCGCTTTCTTCGTACCTGCGCGTTAGATGCTCAGAAGTGACGGAGCTATAAGGGCGACCTTGAAGCGCGCAGCAAATGCCACGTCACCAAATCAAACAAGCGCTGAATTAACGTGCCAGATTCCCGCTGATACATTTTACTGCCGGACTTTTAAGCGGTGAACATATAATTTTATTGGTAAAAAGTCTGCAGCAAAGTTCGGTGCACGTTTCTATCTGAGTTTCACATACATTCGGTTAGTACATTTTGAAGTACAGCAATCTGAATTGACCGATTTTATCCATGTTGGAGGGCTTAGAAACAGTGTTTAACGAGCAGCACGGTGCACTGAAAGAAAAGTATTGTTGTAGACACAATACTTCTGTTAAAATAGAGACAACAATGCAGTTAGGTTGTCATTAATATCTCGATTGTTCTTATATCAATCTGTTCTGTAGAAGTAACAATCTGTTCTGTAGAAGTAACAATCTGTTCTGCAGAAGTAAAAATCTGTTCTGTAGAAGGAGTATAGAGCATATTTCTTTTACATAATAGATTTTTACTTCTACAGAACAGATTGTTGTAGGAACAATGCAGATAGCACCAACAAACAAACTGGACTGTTGTCCCTAATTTAACATAAATATTGTACCTACAACAATACTTTTCTTCCAGTGTGTTTTAAGGATATGCTCTCTAGTTCCTACTGTTATCGCGATAGTAATTTTTTAAACGACAGCAGATATCAAAAATCTGGTTAGCAGTTTTGTTTAAAATGGTGTATTCCGTGATTTTTTTTTTCAAGACAATAAATTGTACGGTTTTGACTAAAAAGTGAATTAACCAGAATTTTGTTAGTTACGCAATTAGCTAAAACCATAGTATTTACTGCACTGAAAAATCAGCCAACATGGAGAAGACCGTTTCAAACAAAACTGCCAAACATATTTTTGATATCTGCTCTCGTTTAGGCGTAAAAAATTAGCATCGCTAAATGAATAGAAACAAAAGAACATGGACTTAACAAATAGATTCCGACCTTGTCAGAAGTGTATTTTCTTGTCGTAAATTGGCACAATTGGGTACGGTAGGAAACGTTTCGCAAAGGAAAATGTATTTACGAACACATAAGAGAGCTTATGAATTGTCTGGCACGCGGCGCCCTTAGAGGTCGACTATCACTCACCAGTTACTTCATCTCCGCACGTTAAGGACGTTGTTTGTATGAAATAGTGTTAACATTGTAGAAGTTACTTGAGAGTGCATTTTCCTCTTACGAAAAAAAAAATTAGCTTAGCCTGTTTTTCCATAATGGCATTTCAAAGCCAAAATTTTAATTTTGAAAACCAGTAAACCTAGCCAAATGTAAAATTCACATCAAAACTACGTATCACGGTCTACGGCTTGAATCACATAAAACTTATTTAAACGTTTTTTTATTTAAAATATTGCTAAATGTAAAAAAAATTAGCACATACTTAAAATTTTTTTAACACAAAAAAATTTTTGTAATGGGTTTTTGTATGCTTCAAGCATGTAGTTTTTATGTGAATTTTTTTTTTTTTACATTTCATTATGTTTACCGGTTTTCAAGATTCGAATAAAGTAAAAATATGAAAATTTCGACTTTGAAATGCTATTATGAATAAACTGGCTGAGCTAATTTTTTTTTTCGTAAGAGGAAAATATACTCCCAAGTAACGTCTGTAAAACTTACCCTATTTTATACAAATATAAAATTGTTAATTTTTACCACTTGAACACCCTTAAGGCGCTGAGCGGGCGTGCAGTCTCCCATTAGGTGACTTGCCTGACCGAGACTTCAAGCGGGAACATTACAATTTTGTGACGTTTTAGAGAACGTGAAATTTCACGAATTCAATTACCTGCATCTTAGAATCAAATATCCTACGCATACTCAAGACCTATCTATTCGTTCATTATCTGCTGTTCCACTGAGTAGCAGCTAGTGGACAAACGTTTGGAACTTGAATATGCATAGGATATTTGATTCTAACATGCAGGTCATTGAATTCGCGAAATTTCACCATCTCTACTGATAACAAGCTAAAATTATGATGCGTTGCGTAAAGACAAATAGTAGAGATGATGGTTTATCGCGGGAAAACTTGACTGTTTGCTGGGTTTCAACGCACGTTCAGCTTACCAGAAGATTACTGGCTTTCACTTGTATGTGGAGCTTTTACCTTATTGGACTAAGTCAATAAGCATCCCGCTGTTGTAAAATTTGACGCCTGCTATTGGTCTGAAGACAACTATGTTTTGTCAGAGGTACATCAGCCAATCATATATGCTGCATGAAACTACAGCGTTTTCAAGGGTATATTGGCACAAAACATTTTCGCGATATACCATCATCTATAAAAATGAGGTTTATGTAGAGCTTTCAACAACTGTAACAGAATGTGGAAACGCCTAATTTCGGCTATAGTCACTCTCCCATAATACACACGATAAACAGAAAAGGAAAATGAAAACACGTTTTGGGACGTGTTACGATTCTTACGGGGGCTGTCTGCCCAGGCCGACGAGCTGGGTTCATTATCAACGTATGTGAGTAATATCTGCTTAAGACCACTAGTTCCAAATTAACGTTTTTGATAACATTATAATCAAATTCCTATGAGGAGCATGTAAAGCCGTAACATATGTATTATTTATTTTATTATGTAGCCTATTTTTTAAACCAATAAATGTTATGATTCCGGTTAATTATCGACTTAAATAAGGATTTATTTAAGTCGATAACTAACAGAAATCATATAACTTTTTTTTTTAAATAGGCTACGTAGGAAAACCAATTTTAAATATATCAACATGATGATTTTGCAATAACTGCTTTCTTTTATGAATTAAAAAAAAAAAAGAAACAATGATGCCAAATAGAACAAGTTGATTAAATAACAACATTCTAAGTACGTTTTATGCGTGTATACCCATATCAGGTCCTCCAGAAAGCTTTAGAGTTTTTTTTCTGTCGAAAAGGGCGAGAATTATATATTTTGCGATTTAAGTGTAAAAATCTTGGTGCCGAATATTTAAAAAAAAATTATAGACGAGTGCAATAAATACATCTTCATCTTTAAATTTGATGTTCTAATTTATAGGATGGCCACTGAACGTTTCACAGAGGCTGTGTGTCGGAGATAAGACTGCATGTTAGTTCAGTGCCTTGCGCCTAAAGGTTAGTGTAAGGCGTGGTGTGCGTGTTGTGTCGTCCTTACAGCTACACACTCTTAAGCGTCGAACGCGAAAACACGTTCACCCAAGTGGCCAAATTAACTATTTTTTTTCTATTGTTGGCATACTCGTCAAGATATAGCACTTTTCGGTGCCGAACATTGTTCTTTACTGTGCATTCCGTGTCTCCATTTCGATAAATGTGCAAGTGAAAAAAATATAAAAATCTGTTTATGTATTTTCAGTTATGTAAAGCGAAAAAATTAAATCCATTGGACGTTTTCAACCACTAGAGTAGAAAGGAAATATAAATGAAACACAAGAAAATAATTTCACAAATTAAGTTTTTGTCATTTTATTAATATTTTAGCCAAAGGCTGGTTTTGCGACTGAGAAAAATTTATAAAATATGCTCGTCACTATTGCATAAAATTTAACAAATTATTTTATAAGTTAGCCTGCCTGTCACATGGATATAGCAGGCAACATTCAAAAGACGTAAAATTTATTATTTCATTGAATATATCATGCGAAGTCTCATGACAAAATTTAAAAAACAATGCTGTTTGAAAACTTTTCTCACGTTTATCTTGAAGTAAGGTGTCTTCTTGCAGAAGACAAGTAATAACTATTACTTTGGTAAAATACATCAAGTTTTTAATGTATTACTAATACGACACGTGTCTTAGGGTTCTTCCCGCAAATCACAGACGTGTGGTGTTGCAGTAATCTTATTGTGATTGGCACAGTCAAATGAGAAACCTCACTTCACAAATATACGCTGCCAATAACCTTGAACCACACCGGCAGATGTGCACGTAAGGCACTGAAACAAACTGGGGCAAAATTCTTTTCGTGAAAATTTCATGGTCCTATCTATAGATATTCAAATTTCGAATTATTAATTGGTGATAGGCTGTATTCCACTGGCCTATATTCACCCGAGTACATTCCGCAACCTTATTGGCTCCGGGTCTTTGTATGTTTGCGTGCAAGCGCTACAGGATACCTAGATGCAACATTTCGTTTCAATGCCTCGTGTGCACATCTGCAGCTCTGCTTCATGGTCAGTGATTGGCTGTTTTTAACTCTCAACGTCTTGGGGTTCTACCTGCAAATCACAGACGTGTGATGTCGCAGTAACCTTGTTCCTGTTGGCACAGTCAAATGAGCCACGCCTCTGCATAAATACACTCTGCCAAAAGCCACGGAACAGAGGTGCAGATGTGAGAGTCATGCATTGATACGAAATGTTGCATAATCCTTTTCACCAAAAATCACCAGCCCTAGCTATAAGTTATTCGGGATGAAGTGAGCACTCAAAAACAGCCCTGTTACGCTCCATTTCATATAAGATTGGATAAATTTGACAGAAACTTAGGGCAATAATTTGTAATATTCTGTTATTTGTGTCACTACACAAGACAAACTTTGTAGTACAAATGCTGAAATGGATATCTCAGGTTCAGGAAATGTCTAACAGCTCTGGACACATCACTTGATGTTTGCATGTGTAAGATAAATTGTAGTTTGGATAGAAATTATTAATTATATAAAATACACATGTGTCGATTTCAATTGAGATTATTGCTATATTGCTGTATCAAAATAAATAAATACATGAAACCACATATTGTAATTAGCTGCCAACTTTGTAAGCAGTAAGGCAACTATAGTCACTGTTAAATTATATGCAGTAATGGCTAGTGATATTTTTCAAAGGTTAAATTTTTAGTTCTCACTTTATCCCGATCGACATATTATACCACTGTTTGATCTCTGGCAGTTTATGTAGTAACAAGCCTTGGCCTCATCAATATGGTCCCTGGTAGCTATAACGCACTATAGACTGTTGGCTGGTGAGATGACAATAACACCCGTACTCCATGATTAGAAAGAACGTATCTGTTTCCATCGGTCGCATTTATCTGCTTTCGATTGCAACAAAGAACTGGCTGCAACTTTGGTGGTTGACGGGCTCAACATTATGAACTGGTCAGTTAAGACCTTGTTACGGAGTTTTGCAGTGATTTCGAAAATATTTTTTTATTGCTACCTAATACTCACATCAAAATTTCGCTGCACAGTTTTGACACTTATATGTTATAATTTGTAGCTGAATTTTTTGTAGAATCATACTGAACGGTTTTTTAGATTTAATTACCCAAAGTACCACGTTTTTCGTCGTGAAAATAAGCAAAAATTAATGAAATTATTTTTTTGCCGGCGAATGGTACAGTATTTTAAAAAACGCGTCCACAGTATTGTGCATCGTGTGATTGCACATTGACTCAATTTTTTTTTCAAATCTTTTGGTTAAAAAATATTTGAGTTATTGGCACCAGTTTGAAAAAAAAAAACTCTGGAACAAGCCCTTAATGTGCGCGCTCATAGTTCTGTGTTGGGTTCGGGACCTGTAAATTTATTGTTATTTTCTAACAGACTGGAATTCAAGTTACTGCGTGTTCGTTTAACATCTACTATTGTCCAGCAGTTCGTATGACACTCTTGAAGGACATTACAACCAATGATATAATTTCAGCTGCAAAATGCCCACAATTCTGTAGGGCGTGCACAGAAACATACGAATGCACAAGTGCAAAAACGTCACAGAGTGTAGTCGGGTTATTATGCCAGTAAATTTTAGCCTGCCGCCAAATACTAACGCGAAATTTTCACTTCATAAGTAAAGGATACCACAAAACCACATATTTCAGCTTATCGAAACATTGCGACAATTTGTGCTGGCGAAGAGGTAGGGAAGAGCACAGAAAAGGAAGACAGTTTCTGCCTTGCCTCCTTCTTCCCCTCACCCCCTTTTTTTTCCACGGAAAACCAGAAAAATAAGTAGACTCCATCACTTACTTGAGGTCCTTATCCTCACCGACCCTTCAAAAAATACAAGAGGTTAGTCGAGTTTTTTCATTTATTCCAACATACATACACGCCACGGAACATTACTGATTGTATCCATCCACAATAATACATGGTAGCGCCATATTTACGAAATACTATTAACTAAAAAAACTGAGCATTTAATTTAAACATACAGGCTGTCCAGAAACATAGCACAGCACGCGAATCCTGGGCTAAATTAAAGGAGAAAATGTAAGTGGCAAAATGTTGTACGACAATATTTTACTTGGGCAACGTGACAACACTGTGCTCCATGTCCAGGAATTATTTTACTTACATTATGTCAAGTAAACGTAGAATCAAATTTGCACTGCGCCTACACTCGTACTATGCATGTCAGAACAGTAGTAATAAGATAAGTAAGATATATGTGGAGAGCAAGAGGGGACTAACTTCAATGCTATGTGCATATAAAATGTCATCATACACATATTTTGCCACTTCTCTCCAGTTAAGTCTAGGATTCGCGTAGTGTCATTATGCGATTGTTCTGGACAGCCTACATTGTTTTTTTTTAATAAACATTAAATTTTACACTTTTCTGCACTGTTTTTGGCCTAACATCACATTTACGTATATTTAGGCCTGTCAAGTGGTTGACCCGTAAGAAGAATGTGTTCTTTTTTTCCCGCGCACTTGATGACTTTCCACTTAAGTATCAGTGTTGTGTGTCTGTCGTTTTGAAAGATTCTTTTTTCCTTTCCGTTAAAGAAGATAGTTTAAGTTTTCTTCGCAATAGTGTAGCCATTGATTTGTCTTCGACCTCGTAGGCACTTTTACCTTGAAGTATATTGTTCTTTATACGGAAATACTCGCGTTCGCAGCGGCTGCAAGCTCTTCCCATGAAGTATGATACAACCAGACTGAACACCTGCAACAACAAATACAACATTTTAACTCTTGTATTATCGCCAGTTAAACAGGTCAATAATCTTTTATTATTTTACTTCGAAAAGCTAAAAAATTTTAATATTTTTATATCTATTTTGAAGGTATTTTAGAATATGTAATGCCAAAACACGCACTCACTGATTGAAAATAACAGGTTTCTTTAAAGCCAACATGCAAAAAAAAATATGCAATCCTTAAAGTATAGTACTTGTCTACTTTTCAGCAATTACTTTGTAAGATTTTAACTAGATGTGCTTAAAATTCGGGAATTCTTCGTGCAGCAGCTAGATTTCTCAATCCTAATACATTCCCTGGTCAAAATCTATTGTTATTGGTTTCTAACCGTAAGCGTGCGTAGCAAACGGCAGCTCTACAAACTACTCTATTATTCACTACTGACTTGCATCAGTTAAAAAAGTGACAACACGCCGTCGTGCAATCACAGACGTAGGCATTCAAGTATACATTCTGGGTGTTCAATCTGACATAGAATGTATAAGCGAAAGTAACGTACCTCTACTTATAATCGATATATGGAGGCTTAGATTCATAGTGTTGTAAGTCAGTTAAAATTGTTTCCTCCTAAACCATTTTTTTGTAATCAAATGCAAAATGCAGTACATTCTTGCAATACGGAAATGGAATGCAGACATCCAGTTAAGAGTTAAATAGTTGTTACAAAATTTTCTTTTGGAAAATGTGAATAATATGAATAAAAAGGACACTACTAAATAATTGTGACTTACGACACTACGATTCTCAGCCGCTCAGATAAGGAAAGGAAATATTCGCGAGTTAAATTACTTGCATGTTAGACTCCACTGTCCTGTGTGTACTCAAATATCGACCTTTTGCGACCTTTTGTACATTAAATGCAACGTACTGTAACGGCAGACAATGAACGAACAGATATGCGAGCTACCCCTGGGACTGCTGTTATTTAAAATCGGCTTGGGTTACAAAGTGGAAGCAGTCTTTAGATAAAAGAGAAAAATGTGGGTTTTATTGCTGACTTTTATATATATATCGCAAAAAATACAGACACAAAACTTTTTGAGCACTCTTTCAACTTTATCTTTGTGATGCGTGTGCGACGCATAGTCATGGAGCTATGAATGTTTAAGTGACGCAATGCGAAGTTTTATTTGCCCTTATAATATTTCTTCATAAAAATTCTCCAAACGTATGAAAATGTCCCAGGTTTTTTTGATTATTTTTGTAATTTTTACCAATAATATATTTCAAGTTTTATTATGCAATATATTATTGTAGAAAAAGAAATTTGCTTCGAAAAAAATATGTGTGTATAAATTTAAAATGTAGGGTTTCCCTCTGTTGCACAAGTAAGATTTTCGCTATATCCATACTACATGGAATTCGCATATATTTATAGTAATAAAAACCGTTCGCCAAAATTATGACCACAATACTTCGCAGCAAGTCACACAATATGAGACACTAACATAACTTATTTCAATTACTACCATGTATTAGCAGCTGGAGCAGTAGTGCAGCACTGAACCCGCATTCCGGAGGAACCGAGTGCAATTCCCAGTCCGGCTAGCATTGTTTCTGTTTACCACGGTCTTCTTAAAACACTGCAGACGAACTCTGGGATAGTTTATTATGCAGGACATTAGCAGACCATCCTTGCATATGCCTGATTGTTCGAGTAGTTGGCTCTGTCTTTACCAATCTCGCTTTTAGCAGTACTCTACTATCTACCTAACCGTAGGCTATTGGCGGTAAAATGAGCACTTTCGTGGCAAATTTGTATATACACACACTAGCTGCCCGGCCGCGGTATGGCCCGCGTGAGATTTCTGAAGGGAAAACTATAACGATAGCTTACCATGTTAATAAATTCAGATTACATGGCGAAAACACATTTTACTACTTTCTATCCCCAAAGCTTAACAATCGATACCTCGCCAGGTTTATTAGATGTAGGCCTAGAGGAAAGCGATAAAATACATTTTACCCATATTCACTCCGTAATGGTTGTCTACGCCGCAAGGGGAAGCCATACTTAAATATTCACACTCCAAATAGAAAATAAAGTATTCTGCCATCTGCCACTGATGTGTACGTATATATTACTACAGAAACTCCCCGTCGTCTTGCCATACATGGGATTTGAACCCAATACCTCCTACCAGTGTTCCAAACAACTATGCCAAGGTGGATCGTCAGAATCATAGAAAAAATGTGTCAGAATTCTTAAGAAATCAAATGTGTTTTTGTATACATGCTCGAGTCCGAAGAGGTATACGCATAAATGAGACGGCCAAAGTAACAGCTTTAAATTTTTTTCCCCTTGGTTATACTTGTTTTTCGGGATTTCGGAAACATTTTACTTCTTTCCACTCACTAAATTATCAAATTTTGAAAATAATTTTTTTTTTTTTTTTTTTTTTTTAAGTATTTACATAAGCTTCATTTCTATTCAAAACCGACTCGATATCTCAACAGGTATAAGAGATACAGAACTGCTTTTTAAGGGATATGCGTAAGTTTCATTCTGAAGTAACAAATCACCTTAATATCTCAATGGATTTAAGAGCTATCGAAGATTGATAGAAAACATATTTTATGGCTTTTCACCCTCTTAAACTTCGAACTTCGAAAAATCTCTTTTTAGTGAGTATCTACTGTGTAAGAGAAATCCACCCTCGCAATTTCATGCTTCTAGGTCCAGCGGTTTGGGCTTTGAGTTGATGAGTGAGTGAAATAATTCATTTCATTTATGTATATATAATGAAGTGTGTGATAGTGTATATATATAACATCGTATATAAATAGTTATATTCTCTCTCTTACTGTTGTTGCGGGTTTCTATAACTATTGATTGAAAACACCGGCAGTTAGGTCCTTCGATACTTCGGAACTCCGAACTTGTTCCGTCAGTCCCACGAGAGATGATATGTGACACTGATTAAGCGGGAAGCATTGCCACATCGCTCCGACTTTTGAGTGCCTGTATCTCAGAAACGGTTTGTCTGACCGTGTACGGACACGTGAACCCTTATTGTTGCTTATGTCAGTCCAGTTCTTTATTCACTAGAATGGGCAGCTACTGGCGTACATCTACAATAATAATTGCATAATAACAGAGGCGACCCCATGTTTCTAACGCATGGGATGGGATGGTGTACACACTTTATTCCCTGCATACGTGATGTCATGCATCCGAATTGAATCCGGAAGGTCAGCGTTCCATTTGTAATGGTTGTTGAATTATCGTCACTTAACATGTTCATTAACACAAATTTCACGGTGGTATTACGCCCATACTACTACTGACAATAGAGGCGTGGTTCCTATGCTCATTATTCTTTATTTAGGTCTGACTACCTGTACCGGCGAGCTTTTCCGCGATTTACTTTCAATCCTGTGTGTATATATCTGTGTGTGTATTTTTAACCGCTCATATAAAATAAAAGCTACTTTCAACTAGGATGCTAATGGTTTTAAAAATAGTGTGTGCATGGCAGTGAAGTTATAATAATTTCATAATGTGTGAAGAGGTACCTTTTTTAGATTTGCATGCTTACATTTTCATAAGCATCCGACTACAGGCACACTGTTTCGAATTTAACTACAATGTAGTTGCAATATGAACAAAAATTCGTCGTATGCTTTGCACTGTTTGATGTAACATGAATAGGAAGCTACAAGTTTCGTGTATTCATACGTGCGATACAGCGAGCGAGGTAGTACAACGACGGCAACTAGTTGGACTAGCGTTCGGGAGGACCTAACTCCGGTAATTTTGATTTTTGTTTTCCTATGTTTCCCAAAATCACTCCAGTCGAATGCTGAGAAGGTACCTTAAAATCCATGGCTGGTTCCTTTTCCAGTTTCTGCAAGAACGAAATCTGTTTGTGATGATCTCGCTGTCAAAGAGACGAAAAGTTCACTTAGCTTATCTTACCTTACTCATACGGGCGATAATATGAATGAGGTTAACATGTACATTAGTTAAGGTCTATCTTACGAACGAATTCACTTATTTGACAGCTGGTAAATGCTTTTTCATAAACTAGACCCAATGGAATAATAATTAAAACCCACACTGCTATACACAAATGTCCACAGAAATACAGGCCAGTATATCTGTCATAAATGTGCACTTATTCGTAGGTAAGACAATGACCGATGCACCCTTCATCTATCGGTAAGCAGGCGATATCCTGAGAACCTTCCAAGACGATTGTGCTCAAAGAGATCATTCACCTCTCGTGAAACAGAGATGGCATTTTACAACAATCTGATATAGCCGATGAGTCATAAAATGTACGTAATGAAATGGCAATGCTGAAAAAGAAACTAAATGTTCAATATCGCACAAAATGTTGTAATACTCCACATATGAGGCATATTTCTCCAAAATTAGCGGCGATAAATTACATTAAGAGACCATGAAGACAATCGTTACCATACCAGGATAACGCAGCTGACGTTGAACATTATCTGCATGATGGTGTAGTAATGCCTGGGCATGTCTTCGATGTACCGCAGGCAGCCTCTGGGAGGGACGAGATACAGCTGCTCGGGCGCCATGCACTCGGCGTACTGGTGGGCGGAGTCAGGGCCATGGCAGCACGATGGAGGGATGTAGCCCGTCAGCGAGAACCAGTCCGACGGAGTATCTTTGCCGCAGCACTTCATCTGCAATGTGAGAGCCACGTTCGTAATTGACACCATAGTACATCCCATTGCTTTCACTGCAGGCCTATATGTGTTTCACACAGTAATCTGTCGATACTCTATGCATTTTAACATTCCACACTTCATAAAATTATTTACATTGATGTAAGCTCTGAACGAAAGTGAGTCCACCCCCCTTTACTGATAAGAAAGTAAGATAGCAGAAGTCTTTTATTTTGGTTTAAAATTAAGCACTGACTAGACTTATAATCTTAAAGTAGAAGGCAATTAGTTCTGAAAAATAAAGAGATTTGTATTTCCTCCCACACCATTCAGCACAATCCTGTGTGACTAATTTTGGTGCAAAAAACAAGTACTGGCATCCCAACTGGTGCAGTTCGCTAATAAGATATAAAGTTTTGTCTCACGAATAAATGTCTGGTGGATTAGATCCTATCCATTTGACGTGTGGAGCTGACGCCTGGATGTCCCTTGAGCAGCAGCGGGTACGTGACCATGCTTCAGCCTCCCATCATCTTGGCAAGGCGAGACTACAGTACAACAAAGTATGTAGCTTACATTATTCTGTGTCCCCATGTGTTGATTCTACTGCCCATTGAAGCGACATAGAATATCATAAACTAAATTCAGGGCCCGCAGGAGGTTCAGATTTCATCATAATAAAGTATTGGTCGAAGAGTTAGTTGCGTAAATAAATGCAGTGTCCCCACACTTCACGCTACTATGTAATCACACACTCGACTAGCCACTCAACTGACCACATGTATATGTGAAACACTATCGTCTCCCAGAGGTCCTTCATGTATTTTAGTTGGATGATTTAGTGTGTCAATAGTTTAAAGTTAACTTACTGTAACCACTTTGTTTTTGTTGGCCCCATGAACAGACTTGCACATTTGGCATCCAGTATATGACACATAAGTTTCCAATGTAATTGCTACTGTTGGGGCAAGCCATTATAATAATGTTTAGTCGTGTATAGGGTTCTTGCGATCGCCAAACTCATTTGCTTCTGCCTAGGATAGTTGTGTTAACAATGCTGTGTATTATTTATGGCATGTAAGCGGAGTAACTTTCTGGTGACTTAACCTTGTCAACATATCGTTGACCATTTTTATGACTCTTTACATGTGACTTAAGTCTTCTGGGGAGCATGACTGTCCAGGTAGGTTGTTAGTATTATTCGGAACTGGTAAGTCAGGGTTTAAACGGCACACCCAGCACGAAGACCGGGAGAGACCTCTGGTGATTCGGACCACCGATACTTCACCGATTCTATCCTGGGCACCCATATCCTTCCCATCATTCCCTGTCCTTCATGCCATGTTAAGGGAGATTGAACCCTGTCAGATCGGTTTTACGGTTTTTCTTATAAATCAGGGAATAGACACATTGTTTTACTTTTTTCACGCTGACAAGGCATAGTTTATTGTTTCATTCCCTTTTTGGAATCCATATGGTATTGTTTCTGTTTATGTTGCGGCCTCTGTAGTCGCTCCCGTAAATAAAGCAAGTTTTCCTTCTCAGCTGTTTCCCGTTGCAAAATAATGAATATATTATGGTTCCAGCAGTTACAGAAAATCTATTAAGTTTGTATCTATATCTTGTCGTGACAAAAATTTTGATACATCGACTGGAACAGAAGTTATCGAGAAGAAACAGATAAATCCAAGGTGGTAGGGATCAATACCCCTTAAATGGCGATGTTAGTTGGGAGGCCTTGAAAATCCTGTCAATTTACACACATTTTATGTGCCTACATTCACATTCATTTCGTTGATGCATGTTGTATTTCAGTTACACAATTCGCTTTGAAAAGCAACTCTGTATTCAGGAAAACCTAAATCTCTTTCTGGTGTCAAGTCAAATGGAAAAAAATAATTCTTACATTGTAATCCCGACTACACTTCTGTGCCCAGTAGAAGCACGCACCTGGATATTAAACAGAGACTAGTAACTTCAGGTCTGTCAACTGAACTTTCAACATACCATCTCCAATCATTACGTGGACCATGCGAGCCGCTTTCAGAATCTTTTCGGGAGAAGGGACCCACGAGCAGTGGTAGGCGCGTACCCCCGGCAAAGGTTTGGGTCGTGGTGAACGGACTGTGTAAAGAGGGATCCTGAAGTTTTTTGATTGGCACACCACCAACAGTGTTGTTGAGAGACTGTGTGCAACTTGAGTGTGCCGGGTTCCAAATGAAAACCCATTCTCGAGTGTTTATGTTAAACCTAATGGCACGTGCCGATATAGTGATCCAAGTATGGTGGACCATCTCTGCGATTTGATACAAGCTGTGACAGTTGATTTTTGTATTAATGCACTTGCGCATTTGTCAGTAGGATGTACGCGGATTTGTGTAACATGTGTCTACAACTGCATCGAGACAAAAAATGTTTGCACTAAAACGTAGATTGTTACACAAGCTCTAGTGAACAAATCACCCCTCTTCTAGGCAACCCACCTTTCGACAACATCTAAATAAATGCACATGTATTGAGTGCTCTCTAGTAGAAAATACAATAATTTTTCAGTTGACCAACTGTTGGCACAAGCGGTCAATGTTCGCTAGTATGAGCGTCTGCTTTTGCTGGAATGGTTGTTAATCAGGCCATGTCAGTAAATATGCCTGAAGTTTTACTAATATAATTTTAATGTGGGCAACTTAGTTTTAAAAGACTTATGTATTTCAGTAAACAGTCGAGAAGCAGACTTAGCAAACAAAGCCACAAGCATCTGAGTATAATATTAATGCTCGTGGTACACTTGTGGTTGATGTGTGGGTGATTTCGTTATGCATCATGTATGCCACATGTGGCCACGGGTGCATTCCGAATGTTTACTGCCTGTGGGCTGCTTATCACGATCAGATTTGCACAAGTAAGCCATCTGATGTTTGATATTTGTGAACGAAAAGAGGCATCACTCGCGTGTGTGTACAGTAGAAAACTGCTTCACCCACAGTACCTGGATGCAAGGAATCAATAGTCTGTGAAAACAGGCGTGATTTAAAAGTGTGAAAAATGGCAGCCATTTCCGTTGCCAGACAAATGATAAGCAGACCAACTGAATAATCCATGGCTTTTATGTTTACTGTAGTGTGCGCGCAGACAGCAAGCTGGTTACGGGATAATTTTTACATCCAATCATCAACACCATTCACACAGCCACAGGCACACAACACTAGGTGACAGGAGTGCTAGACGTGCCTGCCCGCCTGTGAATGCTGTGATGCAGCCCGGATAGCATGAGAACAGCAGGGATGTCGCCACCCCTATCCTCCTCATGCACATCCATCATGCTGGCTGTGCATGACGTCAGATAGCGAGGAGACTTGGCCGCCCCGATTGTGAAACACGGCACAGTGCATCTGCTAACCGGCCAGCACACTCACATGGCCATTACATATCTTGCAATCTATCCTGCACATAGCAAATTTCAATCTCTCCCAGCCTTCAATTGCTTGCTAGCCGAGGACTCCACTGCATTTTGCAAGACTGCACCCAGCGGCTGAAATTCTACAGGATAGAGGAAGTTGATTGGCCAAACTGCATGAGAGAACACTTATTAGGCGAGGCAAAAAAGTGGGGGTGTGACACAACTCGCTATGACCAGATTTGGAGTGAATTTAGTGCAGCACTTGTATGCTGTTTTCGCAGTAAATTCATGCAGTTGCAAGTGCGAAGCAAATGTAACTTGGCCGAGCAGCAAACCAATCAATCTTTGTGTATTTTCGTCACACATAAAATCAACATAATTAAAAAGTATTATCCATATATGTCAACCACAGGAATTTTGGAAGTAGTGGGTGGCATCAACTTTAAAAACCAAATTCCTCATTCATATTAATAGAGCTGAGGTCTTATGTTCTGTAGTTGTCCTTGAACAGTCTACTGCCAGTGAGAAGCTACATGATCGCAAACGCGGTCACGTGACTACGTGAGAGGGCAGAGAATACAAGAGCAGCACAGTGGAGAGAGACCATAAGGGTAAAAGTGATGGACCGAATCAGCAATTGGAATATATGGGTCATTCCAGCAAGATGCACCCCATACCACAATAAACAATACACATGACAGTCAGCTCAACAAATTTGGTTAACACAAATTCAAAATTTCAACAATGGTATGTTACACAGTCACACACTTTTGAACTGTTGTAGGTGCCATGAGCTAATTTATACAACTGCTTCACGTAACTTTGTAAGACCAAATTTTATTGTTCTACAAGAAGTAAAGTCAATAATAAAAAATGTCAGTTGGTCACTAATAAACAAACCAGCCATACTACAGTTGAATGGAAGTCATAGAAAATACAAGGGAAACTGTTACTTTATATATTTAGTAACTAGAGCAAAACACCATTTTGGGACCAGCAGCGTTGAAAACTCGCAAGGAGCAGTGGACAGTACATAACCGGGACCTTCGGCCTGTCCAATCAGCTGCGCCGGTGTTCCTCGGCAAGCTTGGCCATGTGTACTGCTAGAACACCCTGGCTATTCAGAACATTCTTGACGATCGATCCGATGTATTCGCCACGACAGACCCTGTGCGCAGCACTGATGCCACATAACACCGTATCAAGTTGGTACACAATAAATTTATTTATAAACTGCCTCATGAACAACTACCACATCAATGTGCTATCAGATTTAGAACATGCTCGAAGAAGAGTTCACCAAGCTTACACACAGTTAGAACAACTCAGATATATCTCTGGTGAGTAAAAAACTTATGACCTAGCATAATCTATGTATAGATTTTCGCCTGATCAAGATCACACAGAGCGCACCACCCCCGTAATACAAGTCAAGGGTGCACTAGTAGCACTCGGATGAGCCAGAATATTTACTTCACTCGACGTCTGGAGCAGGTTTTACACACAAATCTTAATTACACTGGAACTATCAAATGGGATGTACTGCGACCATGTGCTGGGACTATTTACACACTAAGACTAACTGCTGCTGGCACTCGTGAATTGGTGCAGGTAGAGTACCCTGTGGACCCCCTGCGAGTTGGTGCTTGGAGCGACAGATAGGCAGGAGGCCCCCTATTATTCTCTGTCGTCAGTAGCCACTTGGGATGGCTGCGGTGGCAGTGCACTTGGTAGAGGAGTTTTCTCCGCCTCGTGGTGTATATTGTGGTTCCTGACTCGGTGTTCTCAACATTTGAGGCATCGCATTGCTAAGTCCCTTGCAGTCTCTAATGCTGGGAATTAGCTATAGGTAGGGCTAGGAATACTTCGCGAGTTCAACGACCAACATGCTAGCATCCATTACCCTGTGTATACCGAAGCCCTACCATTTGTCCATTACTTGCTACTCATTCAGACAGCAGACAATGAATGAATAGATGCGGATTGAGTATGCATAGGACATTGGATTCTGGCATGCAGGTCATTGAACTCGCGAATTTTTCCTAGCCCTAGCTATAGGTCTTCTTTATGTACCTTTGCAGTCCTATCATTCCCGCATCGAATCAGGTAGCTAGTGTTTCCACAGCATGTTCTATCTGACAGCAAAACTTGTGCAAATTTTTTTGTTTTCTACTGAAAGAGACATATACCTGTTGACCTAGTTGAAGGCATACAGGTGGCTACTTTGCTGTCTTGAGCCACTGTTGGACATATCCCCTTTGGTTTTGCCTCATCGCCTCGTGCCTAGCGTCTCTTTGCTTTGTGTTGCTCTACGGTGCATCACAACCATCATCTGTTGGAGTGCAGTGGTATTCACCACGCAGCTTCGAGTTTGCAACCCCGGAGAGCAGGGGCGGATGTTTGGCCAGTCGCTGTGATGACTCTGCAACGAAACTGAAGAGGGCGGCTGGCAGATGTTCGGCCCAGTGGTCGTGTTTGTTTCCTATATGGAGATGGAGCTGAGTCTATACATCCTGATTACGCTGCTCCATGGAGTTGGAGTGGTGGTTAAAAATAGCAGTTGTATGGTGCAACACTCCCCATTTCTCGCAGGCACTCCTCCACTTGGATCCTGAGGACTGTGATCCATTATCAGTTAACAATATGTTGGGGTAACCCTAGCAGAGATAGAACTCTATGTCAAGTGTTCGTACTGGCTTTACACATGTGATAGAAGCAACATATGCTTCCTTCCATGTTGAAAACATGTCTGTTACAACCAGTATGAACTACTTCCCTGCTGGTGTGCACTGGTATAGTCCCATGATTTCTGGGGCACTGACTTAAACGACTTTTCGGTTAGGAATGGCTACTGCAGTTGTAGGTCATCCATACACTAACATTTGAACAGACTACAAGTGTTACAAGAGTGGACATAGCTTCATAATGTATTACTGCCTTCTGACCAGTAGAACCTGCATTGGAAGTTTTTCAGAGTTTGGTGTGTGCCTGAATGGCCAGTTAAGTGTCCATCATGGGCATGATGTAACAAATTATTTTGCTCACTCAAGGGGTACAAACAATTGCCACAACTTTCCCGCGTGGGTGAGCATGTCTCCACTCGACTGTTTACCAATCGCCAGTTGTCCACCATGCCTACCTCGCATGCAGTGCATTGTCATTGGCACTGAGTTAGGAGGTCACCAAATGTTCGTAACCAATATTCATATTGGCCTGCCGCTCATTTGCGGTCAGCTGGTACAGGTGTATGTCTTCCTGGGAATGTGGGCCAGGTGGCAGGATATCATTCCACTCAGTCTCATCTCATTCGATGATGTCAGCACATGGTGTGCATGACACAGCTTTAGGCTGCTGGTTGTTGTTGCCTGTCAGTTCTCACGTGTTCTACCTCATAATTAAAACCCTGCAGCACCAATGATCAACTCGCCAGTTTACTTTCTGACTCCCACATTGACAGCAGTCAAACAAGGCACTTAATGTTCGTATGTTAGATGAACTGGTATTCCAGGTATGCATGGTACCATTTCATTGCCCAAGCAAGTGCCAAACACTCCTTTTCATGCACTTGGTGTCTCCTCTCTGTCGAACCGAACCTCGCACTTGTGCAGTCAATTATGCTATTTTCCTTGTGGCCTCCATACTAGTGCAGTACAGCACTATCTCCCATTGGATCGTGTCGTTCTGCAGATACTGTGGGCGCTGACAGTACGTTTTAGGGGTGAAAGCAAGGCTGCTAGTGTAAATCTGCCAGATAGGCCACTCAACACTTGCACCATCATCATTTGTTATGTAGAGGAGCCCTTTGGAGACCGAACAGTATGCCATGGAAGTGGGAACTACTGTCATCGGGAGCTGTGAAGGCAGTATTCCTGATGTAATGGCACCTTCCACTAACCCCTGTGTAAGTCCAGGGAGGAGAATATCTTCACATGGCCTGTAGTGTTGAAGGCCTTTTTATGCTAACATAGTCGTCTTATGTAAGACTTCAATTTATTTACAGTGTTGAAGGCTATCAGGTGTACTAATTTCTAACAGAAAATACTTTTAATTTTGATGATATGCACAATTTTAGAGCCAGCTGTGTGCAAAAGCCACTTGTGGCAGAAAAAACACTGCTTATTTCATGGAAACACTGTAAAAATAAATGCCAACACAACTGTCTAAATGTGGAATTCTTTTATTAGTCTATGTATGGGGTGGTGCTAAACATTTTGTAGCCATCTTCATATGACATAGATTTTTGCAGAAAAATATCATGCCATCCTGTTTAGATGCTCGCGAGATTAGTGAATTGTAGCTGATATTTGCAGGCTCTATTGTGACATATGTAAGCTGCTCCTGTATTTGATTCATGATTATTTTGGCTTGATGTGGCAAGCAACCACTAATCAGTGCTCGGTCACCACAGTGCCATTCAGCATGTTGTTACCGGCGAATATCTCGCGCCTCTCATCGAGCAACTGCTGCTGGAAAGATGCCTGGTAAGCTCGTGGCACATCATTAGAAATATCGTACAACTTAACCATGGGAGATCAGTCACCTGATTTCAACTCTGAAGTGTATGTGGTTCTACGTTCAGTAATGCCAAAATGGATTTGTCTAGCTACGGACTCAACCACTTTATTCTGTTCTATGAGCCACGATAGTACCAGTATGGCATCTTATCTCAATTCAAGTGTCGCCAGAGTATTATGTGGTGGTTTCTATATCGCTAATGCATACTTCGATGGTGGCTTGTCTGGGCACCTGGCAATTGGTATTGTTTGTAAGTCTGGCCGAATAAGATTTTGTGTAGCAGCAGTATCTACTAGAGCATAAGAACAGATATTCTTATACTGACTAGAATTGAGAGAACTGGGTTCTTTTTGCTGTAGATTTGGTTCAAGGCAGCATGTTGTGGAGTCTGATCGGGTTTGTTTACATCGTTATCGGGGTGGGTGATGATGTCAGGTCCCCCGATCCCTACTGGACATTTCCCGACTGCCCAGGGTTGTCAACACGATTTCCGTTTCGCGATGCATTATTCCAATCTTCATACCAATTAATCTGGCAGCCTTCGCAAAATCGTCACAGGAATATGAGGGTTGGCTACAATCTAGCCAACAGTAGGCTCTGTTTACACTAGACACAATGACGACATCGCACTTTTGTTTGTAAAAATCACTCCCATACCTCGTGTTCGTTTGGTGTTGTTGAATGGCATCCTGGAAGCCTGTTCCTTCAAACATCTGGGACTCCTCTGCTATGTGAAGTTTCGTGTGTGTGGTCTGCTCGCAGTACTTGCATTGGAGCGGGACACTTCTGTTTACATTACAGTGCGGTCGGCAGCAGCTCAATGTGTGCACTTCTGATGTTGTGTAGCTGTTCATGCCAGAGTAATTCAACAAAGGCAGCATTGTGCAGTGTGTGCCACGATTTGTTCACACCAATCACACCGAAAATATAACGTGAGTGACTTCACTGCTTCCACAGCAGATAACCAATCCTAGTGGAATCTAGCAGTGCATCCTATATATTGCACTGAAAATTGTTCCTAGCAGCATATATGCATGTCATGTCAGCATAAAAAATGTCACTCTTCCACCACTGTCTGGATTTAAATTAAAGTGTATCAGTGTCCCTTAGCATACAACATGAGCACACAGTTGCGGTTGGAAATGTGCTACTGTTCGCAACTGGTCTAGTTTCCGCATGTCCATACAGGGGCTCCATCGGACACAATCCTCAGGAGCACATTGCTGTTGTCGCAGAAGGGGTTCTATTGGGGCCGGATTGGTTGTGGTGGCATCACATGGCACTTGTGATTCACTAGATGTTCTGGTATGAGCTGATGTCACTGCACACATGAGCAACGGCACTAAACCCTTCCTGATGGCCATTGGGCCATTGTGCAGTTGCATGGTGCAATGCGATCATCTGTTCTCATGAAGGTAACTAATCTCAGCATGGCAGACAGATCCCACTCGTGCATGGTGGGCAGGGGACTCGCTATGGCGATCGATGCTCACCTCAGCTGAGTGGCGGAGGAAGGATAGACTGGCTGTGCACTTGCACGACACAGCCACCCCTTGGCGATGTTGTCCATGTGGCACTGGCATTTCGCTTTTCTAGATACGTACCATATATGGTGTGAAGTTTGTTTGCTTAATCTGAAGCCAATGAGCTGTGGTACCAAACTGACGTGAGAAATATGTCGGAGAAAGACGAAAGTTTGATGTTAACATAGAACGTATGGCACAAGAATCAAACTTCCCAACACGGCACCAGCCAAATAGACAGAGAATTGGCACTCGGTAGACACTGGCTGATTTTCTGGACGAAACACTACTCGGGCTTGTAGAAAATTTATGTGAAGTTGACACTAACGGGGGCCGCGGAGAAGGGTTAAAATGCTCGTTTCTCTCTCCAGTGAAAGTGGAGATAAATTCTCACACGGCAGTGGCATGTGAGGAACAGATTGTCCGGTAGTGCCAGTTCGTCAGAGAGGACGAACACTCGAAGAGCATGGTCATGTGGCAGACGGCCTAGGAGTTATTACGTTAATTTCGCCCGCTCGATGTCATACTTATGTAGGGAAATTATAAGGCGCTCCCCATGCCTCGATGCACACAACATAGCAATCGCCAGGGATATCGGGCAACTGGACACCATTGCACAACATAACAAAACACAGGAAATGCAGGTTGGAGGGTCCCGCGCCCTGAAAGCCGAGTAGCGGCGAGTCAACAAGTAACCCACTTACTGTGATATGTGGTTATTATTGCTTATTAGCACCGTACATCCACGCGATACAAACACTGGTGGTGGCATAAAGAGGATCCGAACCTGAGACAGTGCAGTGGGCGATGCTGATATGAAAAAGCCATATGGGTGTAAAATAATTATAATAAATTTAATCCCCTTGGCACACACAATTGGCAGGGGTGAGGGGTATCTCCAGGCAAAGCAAAGTTAAGTGAAAATGTTCCAATGAATCCTAAGCTATTGATACTCTTATGGTTGTACAAAGAAGTGATATGCCCGGAGCGGCAGAGAGCCGACCGCCTCTTCACGCCACTAACCACCAACTGACGAGCCTTTTGTGCCATCCGGGCAGCGAGCCTGCTGGTGACAGGAAAAACTAGTCGATTACATAAAACACAATAAAAACAATACACGAAGGCACAAACATTTTAATTTGAAGAAACTTGCAGTTTAAAGTCCCAAAGGTTTTTGTGGAAATGTTTACATTGATTTTCACGTATTTTGAAATATAATTCGAATCCTGTAATTATCGTTATAAAAAAGAAAAAGGAAATTACGAGCCATGAAGTGGCGGTACAAAGACAGAAACACTTTCATATACATTAAAAAATTTGCTACGTCTTAAAATTGGAATATTAATTACAAGAAAATTACGGAGGTCAGGTTGGCTGCGTGGGCGATTTCATCTTCGCTGGGCGGTGCAGGGGTGTATCGCGTTAGAGTAGTGTGTTAGCCCAAGCCATCTGACTAGCTGGCGCCCATTCTCATAGTTTTCCACTCACCTAGGAACTTTCAAACAACCAGTAATTCTCGTGATCCCCGCGAACTACGCGACTATGGAAAACACGTTAGTAGTGAAAGTTACGTCCCTGGGTGGAATGAACTTGCAGGGTTGAGGGGGTACTACTTCTGGACGAAAACAACTGAATTAAGTTCCGGTAAAATACGTTACTATTGAAGCTACATTGTAGTTTAGAACAAACAAAGTTGATGGTCCAGGAGCCGCACGTGCGTTGCCTCTCCCTCGACATGCCTCGAACAAGACTCACTTCGTGATGGTGCCCAACTTCGCTCGAGGCCAGGGGCATAGCCAACGCCAGGGGTGCGCACCAAAACGACGTCCAATGAGAGCTTTAACACGTTAGGCAGGAAAGCTAAGTACAAAAACACTTGAAAAATCATACAAAACATACATAAACCCTTTTGGTCACTATCATAAATATGGTTGTTGAAAACAGAACATAATTGCAAGTGAAGGTAAATTATTTATTATTGTCATCTGCTCCGGGTAGTTTGTTAAACTGTCTCTCAATGTCTGGGGTGGCACGTATCGCACTTCTACACTAATAAAGAAAATACTAATCAATACGTTGAGAAAATACACTTGGGGCGCTTTGTGCCGGCTTTGTGTATGTTACGTTGGCACTCTGTACCACACTCTATGGTTCAGAGTCGTTTAGAACAATTAAAATAATATGATTTTTAGGACTGTTGTGGTATTTATGTTTTAGCCAATTAAAATATCGGAAAGTTATGAGGATTTAAATTTTGCACTCGGATTTGCTCACTCACCTCCGCTTTGCGAGTTGGATAACACGTGGTTCGGCATTTGTGCATAACGTGATCAGTGACGTTGCAGTGCGCGATAAAACGACCAATGCCATCTGCTCTTACAAGGCTGCTCTACAATTTGGTGGTGGTGTTTGGTTTGACGCAGGTGGAGGTGGTGGTTAGGTATTAAATTCCACCGGATAGCACTGGCAAAGTAAAGCCCTAAGCTCCAGCCCGTTATCGGAGAACGGGCACACGGAATGAGACTCTAAATTACAGGGCCATGCGGCCGACAGCCATGGTGTAACAATAACACTCCCCGCTCGTCGTCGCTGATACTTACGCAGGGGAATCTTCCCCACGCCCGTAGCACAGACAAAGCACCAATAGACAACACCCTACGCAACACTCTGGGTAAGTGCGAGTTGAAGGGTCCTGCACGCTGAAGGCCGTGAAGCGGCAAGCCAATATAATACGTACCTCAATGTAAGACCCATTTATTGCAGAAAACCATACTCCACACTCTACTCAATCATGGTGGTGCTTTAAGCGAACCCTGTCCTAAACCCGACCGGTGGGCTATGCTGTGCAGTAAAAACACCACATGGGTGAACGAAAAATTACGTTAAGCCTCTAGGCGGTTGAGTCGCATGGGTCGAGGGGCACCTCTGGGCCAACGAAAACAAAAATAAAGGTTCCTGAATTAAAAACTGAAGCTATTGATACACTAGTGATCACACAAAGTCTTGAAGGGCCCGGAGTGACTCGCGTCCGACCGCCTCTTTCCGCCACTCAGCACTGACAGGCGATTTCTTCCCACGCTCCAACCGCCGATACACATATTACACTTTATAAACAAAGGGGCGAAGGCCCAGAACACTTGAAAAATAACAGCTTGCTGAATAGTGTCCCAAATTTAATATGTGGGAAAGTTTTTATGATTTTCATTTACTCAAGAATAGACTATGTTTGAATTTACGTGGCACAAAAGAAAACTAACAACACTAAGATGATTTAAGGAATTAATTAGACAAATAAAACACAACTGATTTAAATTGAAATTGAACTAAAGAAAAGCACTTGCAAAAATAACACAAAAAGAATTGGGCGGCAAAGTTGGCTGCATGGGCGCGTCCAACTTGCCCACGAGGCACAGGGGTGTTTCTGCCATTTTTGAGGTTAATTACGAAAAAATACTAATTATGAATATGAAATGCAGAACAAGTTTACCTCTGGCTTGTAAACACTACTACCTATTGGTGGCGTAACTCACATTGACTGCAGAGTTAGCACTGGAGTGCCAGAACAACATGTGTTTATAAAAAGCTAATTTACTTGAGTTTCCATCAACGGGGCACTTTCCTACCAATAAACGGTAGATCTGTTTGGCTGGCACACACACTGCACACACACGACATCGCGAGGCGGCATCTGGACGCCGCTGCCTCTTACGCTAACATGGTCGGGCGCTTTCCCATATGTGCAGGCGGTACTGCCACTTCTTCCGTTCCGTAACCATGGGCGTGGTGCACACAATGGGCTAAGCTGGTAGAGGAGCGCGGGCGTAGCGCGTCAGATTTATTTAGTGCCTTATTTAGTATTCCATGTATTTTGCTGGTGATTGGCAGGATCATCATGAATGTAGCCTTCTCAATTGACCTTTACAGATGCGGGACGTCCTAGTGTGCGTTCCGAAATCCGAAGGGTCGCTGACTATGCTGGCTGTGTTGCTGCCGTCGCTGGTGTGAATGCACGCAAATTGTCGCTAAGAAATGTGTGGCATTAGGTACACGTCATGCAAGGAGGCAGGTATTGTGTTCATTGTTAATAATGACTGTAAGTTTATCTCCTTGGTCAAGCCAAGTGCTAAGACGACATTAATTACCGGGTTTTGTTGCCAACCTCACCGGGCAACTTATATTTTAGTCATCTTATTAATTAAAACTTCAGTTCAGTAGCTAAGTAAAATGTTTTAATTAAGTTTCCAAGTGCGTAAAGTAGTAGTTCAGCTCTTTCAGCAGTTTTCATGTAATTGATAATTTTCGTAATTTCTAAAAACAAACATTCCAAAAAGTCTAATGTCTTGGGAAACGCTTCAAGACATTCACAAGCATTTCAGTCATGTCAATTCAATGGTGTATGTATGTTATCTTGTTGAGGTCATTTTTAAATTTCCCTCGTGTGTTTGCTGAGACCGTACTCAGTTATGTCGAGTCTGCCGAGCCACGAACGGATCGACGTAAGGTGCGGTTCGCTTCTGCAGTGCGGAGGACTTCAACTTTGTTCATCAACCACTTCTTATTTCCCCCGAGCATGCCCACTTCTTGGTACCAAGCTTAATTTCGCCTTTAATTATTTTCCATGCCGACAAGCATTTATCAGTTTCAGCTTCTGACTGGCTATAGGGTCAGATTTGTTCACGTTCGCTGATAATACAGTGTGTTATGTGTGTGTATTTCATGCCAAAATATAGTCGAGTCAATTGTATTACGAATTTCACTTGTGATTAATTTCAGGAATTTGTCCTTCTCAAGACAACTTCCATATGTTATAACATGTAGCTGCATCCAATATATTTAAAGCACGAGACTGACCTAAAAAGGTCTCAAAGGCCCTCAAACAGCAATGTAAGTATTGTGACATCAGTGCCAGTTCAGTATCTGAGGTGGCTAACAGCCTCGGGTCCCCCTCTTCTCTTTTACAAGTTTTACTATCATGTCGTGGAGTGTGTGAGGAATTACACAGACCATGGAGACACCCAAGAGTCACATTATTGTTCGCACAACAACACCATTAGCGAGCTGGTTCCATTTTCATCGGTAAGCACCTCCAACAAGATTATATCCTAACTAGGATTATGTTTTCAATTTCGTAAAGTCTGACACATCATCCATGAGTAGGCATACTCTAACAGGATGCTCTGTGTTTCACTCCTTCTCACACACCATGCCGACAGTGTTAGGAATTTCTCCCAACTCGGGAATTATGATATATAAAACGGCGATCACGTTAAATAACATTTCCAAGTTGGTCGGTATTTTGACAAAGCTTGACGTAATCAAGGGTCGTGATTAAGTGTTGTTTGCCTGGTGCGCCAGCCCGTTAAGAGAGAACGGGCACTCAAGAGAGCAGAGACTCTAGGTTTCAGGGCCACGTGGCCGACGGCCGTGGCATTGCAGAACACTCCCCACTCTACGTCGATAAGTTACTTACGCAGGGAAATCTTATGGCGTTCCCCACGCCCGTAGCACTAAAGTAGAAAAGTACACACATAAACACACTGTAGGTATAGCACTGGAATGCGGGTTGAATGGTCCCGCACCCTTATGGCCGTGAAGCGGCAAGTAATAAATACGCACCTGTAACTGGAAAAACGTATTTATTGGTAAAGCACCATGCTCCAATCATACAACACTGGTGGCGCAAATAGTGGACCCAGCCCTAAGCCCGACCGGTGGGCGATGCTGTTACATGAAAATTCACTACACGAGTGAAAAAGATAATTTAAGTAATGCCCCTGGGCGACGAGTTGCAGGGGTGAACGGTACACATCCGGGCCAGCAAAGTTAAAAGAAAATGTTCCAGACGAAAAGAATGACTATTGGTACGCTACTGACTATGCAAAGTTGTGAAGGGCCCGGAGTGACTAGCAGGTCGACCGTCCCGGTCCGCCGCGTAATACCAACTGGCGAGTCCTTCCCGCGTGCATGACGTCGTGCGGCCAAAGCGCGGGAAGCACTCGCCGAAAAACACAAAAGCACTAAATTAAACAGGGGCAAAGGCCCAAAACACTAATAATAGCACAGCTTGAGGGTTAGAGTCCCAAATTTGAATAACGGGATAGTTTATAGAGAGTTTACGTAATTTATAGTTACGTGAAATTTTGAACCATACAACATTTTAAAACGTAGACACTGAATTTGGACGTTATTTGAATAGAAATATTTATAACACAACGCCGGCAATTACAGAACAAATAAAACGTGAAACTGTTTGGGGGAGAACGTGTGTAGATATTTGGGCGGCAAGTTGGCTGCGTGGGCGAGTCCAAGTTGTCGCGAGGCGCAGCGGTGTTTTACTGGTATTAAGGTTAAATACGAAAAAGTTGAGAAGGGGCACAGTACACATGAAATACACTTACCCCTGGCCTTTCTATATTATTGCCTGTTAAATGGCATAACTCCCCTTGATGGGAAAAGCACGGGAGGGCTTTTACACAGTGTTCAACTTTGACGTTAAATTACATCGCTTCTCGTCAAGGGGGCACATTCCTACCATTTGCTGGCAGTTCTATGGGACAGACGCACACGCTGGTGGCACACGGCGTCGCGGGGGCGGCGTCTGGACGCCGCTACCACGTGTGCCCACGTGGCCGGATGTGTTCCCATATGCCGTGGCTGTACGGCGCTCGGCCCGTTCCGTAATGGTGGCTTGATGCGCACGACGGGCTCAGAGTGAGGGAGTTGCGGAACGACCCACGTCAAATACCCCCCTCCTAAGAGCCGGTCTGTGCATCACAACGCCGCAGCCACCTTACCCGCAGCAGGAGGGGCTCTGGGGGCCGGCTGGCCACGTGCGGAGGAAGTACCTGCCTGGCTGGGGTGGCTGACGACTGCGGAGTGCCGCTGCTTTCGTCTTGGTGGCCGGATCGTCGTGGCAGGAGGTGCACCCGGGGTGCACTCCGCGGCCCGTACGTCTCGACCGGCGGGAAGGCAGTAGGCCTTCCCCGCCCTGTAGGTGGTCCCCAGGGTCCAGGTCACCCGGGTCGGGCAACAGAGGTGGCCGCGGAGCTGGGTCCTGGGCGGCCGTGGTGGGGAGGGGCGACGAGGGCGCCCTGTCTCCCCCCTCGTGCAGCGCTGGTGTCGGGTTGACCTCCGTGTCGTACTGTGTTATCTCCTGCGGCAGGCCAGAGGGCGCCTGGCTGTCGTCTCTGGCCAGCGGCAGCTGGACGTCGGCATCGCCGGTCCCTCCTCGGGCTCTGTCTTGAACAGGCGGTCCCGTCACCTCCGCCCCGGGCATGGTGCCTCGGGGGCTGAGTTGGTCCGTGTGTGC